>JASCZW010004904.1:0-90520 GCA_034211315.2 Aedes japonicus
AATTTTTTATTTTTAAAAAGTGATCAAATGAAGTGTTAAATTTTAAATTCTCCTAGTTTCCCAATCATATTAAAAATATGACTGGGAAACTGAGAATTTGCCTAACAACTTCACTTTGATCACTTTAAAAAATAAAAATTAAACCTGAAACACTTTAAATTTTCGCTGACCACGACAAATTCATTTAATTCCACTACACTTATCTATTAAGATGTGCCTGTTTCAATTACTATATAGATTCTTCAGTGTCGAGTGCTCGACACTGAAGAAGTCTGTAAGTACAGACGAAATAGGCCTATCTGTCAAAAGATAAGCTCATAGTGGAATTAAATGAATTTGCTCGGCGAATTAATAGCGAAAATTTAAAAAAGTGTTTCAAGGTTTAATTTTTTATTTTTTAAAAAGTGATCAAATGAAGTGTTAAATTTTAAATTCTCCTAGTTTCCCAATCACAATCGTTCTACTAATACGCTTCAAAAGTTTTTTTTAAAATAGTGTTTAAGAAAAGTGAAAGTGATTAAAAAATATGCTTTAGTATTATTTTATTTCTAGTAATTACTTTTGATTTTTCTTGATTTGAAAAAAAATTTTTTTTTCTGTGTGTATATTTCTTTTTCAAGAAAGGCTTTTAGTTCCCTACAATTCCCTTTATATAGAAGTCTTTCTCTAAATGTAATGGTTTTTGATCTACGCATTTTTCAAGTAAAATGTTGGAAAAAACACATACGCCCATCCTCAAAAGTTACTTCTTGAACCCAAATTATCTCAACCAGTGGGAATTTTTTTTTCCAACGTACCGAACTCATGTGCCGTGGTTTCATCCAAATCAATGATGTGATCGGGCATGATTTTCTGTTGATTTCCGCTTCACATCTCCGATGGAATCCCTCAGGCTGCTTTATTTGACTCAAACATATTTTTTGTTAATAATTGATCTCGGAAAGCTTGAGTGGATACAATGAACTGATGGACAATCCCACGGTAATTTCTGATAGGGCAACGGGATGTAATGTTAGCTTAGTCCTTGATTCGGTCTGCCTATGTACCAAATATGTCATTATTTCTTCGATAATCAACAAAATCATATTGCTATCAGCATGACCGATTCATTTCAAAGCAATTGAGACATAATTTAATCAATTTATAGTAGTTCACTTCCGCTCGCTCTCGGTTTCTTTGAGCTTTTAGACACCATGACTTTACTGGTTAAGCTGAACAGATTATCTATACGATCTTCGAATGATCTAAATTTGCCGAAATTGAATCTATAAACCGATAATGCAGCCAAGATGTACAGAAGAATAGGTCGCAGCATGTTAAAAACTAACAGGTCACATTGGTAGAATGAATGAATGATTTAGACAACATACAGTAGACCCAATGTTAGGTGGACATATTTTTTTCTATGTTCCCAACCATGGCCTAAGGTTAAAGGAAAGCGTACTAAAAATGCTGTTATTGCGGGGCTATCCATTGCCAATACAAATGTCTGGAGTTCCGGTTGAATGTTGTTCATAAGGACTCTCATCTTTAACACAAATTAAAGAAATAAAATCTGTGTAGAGTGAATTATAATGTTTTGATTGTCGAATGACCGCTAAATCATATGTAAAAATCAGCGTTTCTTAGCAGGTTTAAGCATAGTTTGATTTGTGAAATTGTTTGTTGGGTAGTGGCGAATGTTACAGATGGGGAACGCCTTGAATCATAAACCGTGGAAGAAACCCGTACGACAACTGGTGGCAATGAATAAAAATCAATCGAATGAGACGAACCTGCATCCAAGATTAGCACCCAATTTGGTACCCATAGACCGATATAACATCCATATCCCTCGAATGTTTCTGACTTTAGCAAACGAGCTGTGTAGCTTTTCGTGACACATTCATCACCAGATGGCTTATTAAACATAGCTTAGGAAGTGTATAGCCAGTTAAATTTTGTTTCCAGCTCAAATACTTTATGAGTTACAATGAAAATGTAATCGATTGCCGCAATATTAAAGCTGACTGGCGAGGGACACATACCCGGTCTGATTTTTACCTGATTTGTAGATTGTAGATTCAAATGACATATTGAACAGCCAGAATAAGGGGAATGTGAGTTCAGTTGCTAAATTTTTTATAAATACTGGTGGGATTCCATCTGGTCCTGAACCTTTACTTGCATCTAAATCTTTTAAGCCTTTCAAAATATCTTGCACATGAATTTGACTGAACCCAAATTACTTGAAAAACCAGGAAAGTATGAAAAGTATTCAAAGTCACGATCTTTGTCAGACAATTTACAATATGTTTCTTAATAAAATGGTGCAAACACAGTTGACAAACTTCCAAAAAATCTAGAAGCACAGGGCTATAATTTGAAGGATGCGTCCATAATCAGTGCATGATATCTCACTGGCGTTAAATATTTAAATAAAAAATGCTGTCTAGAACACAGTTATTTGATAAGGAACCACTTTGGTCAAGACACCAAATTTTTATGTCAATTTTGTTCAACGTTAAATGTTGGATCTTCCTTCCTAAAAAATAGCAGCCATCTAATGATCGCGCTAATCAGGATTTGAAACTTCTCAGAAGAGGTCGTACATCGAAGGCCAACCGTTTCGGCGTCATCTCAAGTGATCAAGTTTTTTCGCCGTTTGGGCCACTATGCAATGTGGAAGGGGGTGAATGGTCAAATTACTGTAGCTCCCATGTCATCACCAGTTCTAAACAACCCATTATAAATTAATTAGAAATTATGTAACATTTCTATATAAATTCTTAGTCGTCTTCATACTGCGATCTCAATAAGAGGCCAAATGCATCTGAAAATACTTACCCCTGTACTGCCGTCATTACAATAACACGCACCAGATAATGATAATCGTTGCTTATGCTTCGTTCTGCAAATAAGTTAGTTTATCTCACCCCGGTAACCCACCCCTGCCTAGCAAACCCCACTGAGCTGCGCTGTTGGCCTACAGACACCTAAATATCAACCACCTCTTCGAATGCACGCTCGCATCTGTAGTTTCGACCGGCGGCGATGTCGGCCCATCAACCAGCAACAACTCGGCCCGACCGCACATAATGCTACAGAGAGAGAGAGCTACCCAGCAGCCCCATCTCGAACCTACCTCGATGCGAAATGCGAGTGCAAGGTTCACCGAAATCGGAATCCCATATCAAAGTAGAATGCAACACATATTTTCGACAGGTGTGCGTTTTGCAGTGCGGTGCAGCCTGGTGGGTGGGCGAGAAGGGCAACAATAATATTAGCATCCACACCGAACAGCAACAGCAGCTGGTTAGCTGGTGGGCAGGTAGCTGGGAAAATAGACTACCGCGGCACCGAATGCGAGCGGCGGCGGCGGCGGCGGCGGCGACGATGAATGGTGTGCAGTGTGATATTGATGTTTACACGTGCTGGAGTGCACGGGCCGTTGAGAGCGAGAGAATGAAAGAGAATAACCCACGAGAGCGACAGTCCGGTGGAGTAGGATTTTGGTGCAGTTGGGGGTGTTCTTTCGATGATGCGGGATGTAAAGAGACAGAGAGAGTTGTAAGCTCTCACTCTCTTTCTCAGCTTTTGTGCCCCCAACTGCTTTCGCCTCTCCGGGGATTTAGTGACCGCGGATCAACAGTTTTGTTGGAAAACACGGAGTTTTCCATGTGGAAATGGGTGGGGGGGGATGAGGGATGGCGAGCGCGGTTGCATGGATGGTTGGATGCTGCGAGAGAAAGGGTGAGAGGAACTCACGCTCTCGCCGAATGGAAGTTAAGTCGAGCGGGAGAGGGGAAATTTAATGTACCTGTAATCTGAGGTATAAAGCAACAGTATTTATGACCGAAAAGTTGGGGACATATTTTAGACGGGAAAGGAGATGATTTTGTTTTTGTGAAAGCTTATAACAAAAATATTTGGATAAGCCATTCTCGAGAATCACCTTACCGAGTTTAAGTGGAACAAGCTTCAAACGAAAAATTATTATGGTCACATAAAAAAAGTATCGTAGCAACCGGATGTTATTTTTCGAACATGATGAGGTTGTCACCTAAGTATGACCGAGGACATAAATATGAATGCTATATTTTTCTTGTGTCGTACTGTAGATCTACAATGTGTGATTTGACTAGTTTTGTTATGAAAGTGTACATATGATGCAATTCAAATAAAGATTTATTTAGTGGACAAGATGATGTGTCAAATATTTGATTGATGTTTTCAGTGAGGACATATTTGTTTACGTTTGATATCTCGTTTGAATATTATGTTTAAGAAATAGAATAACACAAGTCTAACGTACAACATAATAATTAATTTTAACAAGCGTGTAAAATTTCTTTTCGTTTAATTCCAACCCAAATGAGGCGTAAACAACGAAATTGTTTGCAATTTTTCATGCGCCATACAACAATGTTTGAAATCTTTCATACAAGAGATTAGATTAAGGCGTTATCTGGCTTAAATTTACATGAAATATTCCATTATTTTCTGCCAAATCTAGCATTTCCTTCATGTGCATTAGATTACGCAGAAAATTCAACGTTTCTGTTTATCTGTGTATTTCAATAAATAAACATTTGTGAGAAACCTTGATATTAGACATAATTATCTAATATATATTTATATCACATTTACTTTTTTAGCTGAAACATTCATGTACCTTATTAAAATTACTAGCAAATATGCTAGTATGATGAAATATCGAATATTGCTTTTGCTGATTTATACAATTGCTGCAATTGCTAGTATGATAACATGCAGATAGAATTTAAAGCATAATCGAGGAATTATAACAGAATAGCAATGCTTCAAATTAAAACTTATGCATTCAAAGCTCTCAATTGAACTTTCCGTCACTTTCTTCACTATTCCTTCTAAGGTAACAGAGCTTGTATTGAATAAGTTGAAAGTACTGCCGAATGACAAAAACAGGTAATAAATATACTTTTTTCATACTTTAACATGACGTAAACAGCACAAAAAGTGAAGCCAATGTTGCGAATTCGATTACCTTTCGGAGCTCTTTGTAGAAAATCCACCAATGTTCCCGGTGAAATCAACTCAAAGATTTGGTCTCGTACACAGAAAAAAAAATAATTTTAACAAGCGCGTAAAATTTCCCTCGTGTAATTCCAAAAACAAAGAGCGTAAATTACGATATTGTTTGCAATCTTTCATACAACTGGCTGGATTTAAGCGTTATCTGGCTTAAATTTACATGAAATATCCCATTATTTTCTGCCAAGTCTAGCATTCCCTTTATGTGCATTAGATAACGCAGAAAAGTCAGTGTTTCTTTTTATCTGTGTACTCAATAATTTTAAGGTAATATAGAAGTTCACAAGAGGATAATCTAGCTTTAAGTTTTAATCGTCTGGATTCACGCTGATATAAACAATAAAAAGTGCCTATCATTCTTCTCCGTATCATTGACATTTCATGTTCGGCTTTCACCTTGCTCGCACACATTTGCACCTAAACGTCTGAAGTTTCGGGGGTGCGTCGATGGACACGTTCATTGTAACATCCTCCCCCTCGTGCCGTGCGAAATCGGCACCATATTCTCCGCATCAGCTTCTTCAGGTTCTCCGCTATCAACTTCACCACGATCGCAGATATCCAAAACAGCCAGCTTGCAAACCGCTCTTCTTTTCAAGATCCCTGTAGATGTCTCCACATCCACTTGACGTACTGCTCCGTCTTTGCCCGGATATGTTCGGGTCACGCGGCCGCGTATCCATTGGTTCCGTACCTTTTCATCGACTACCATAACCAACGATCCTTCCTTGATAGGTGCAACGTCGTTGAACCATTTTGAGCGTCGAGATATGACTGGCAAGTACTCGACGATCCAACGGTTCCAAAATAAATCCAACATATGCTGAATCATCTTCCAGCTGCTCCTCAAAGCTTTCCTCTCGTCTACCGGAGCCTTGGTCAACTGCCGAATACCACTGAAGCTGAACTTTAAGAAATGGTTCGGAGTTAAAGACTCCTTAATTTCACTGTCCACCGGCAGAAACGTCAACGGCCGCGAATTTACCATATATTCCACCTCAGCCAGTAGGGTAATGAAGGATTCGTCGTCCAACTTCCGCGAAACGGGCAATTTTCCGAGGGCCGTCTTCAAAGAACGAACCATCCGTTCCCAGCATCCTCCCATGTGTGAGGCGGATGGTGGGTTGAATCTCCACTTAGTGTTCGTGTCGGTGAACGTGCTGCTCATGGTAAAGTTGATGTCGCGCAATTCGTCCTCTAGCTCCCTGCTAGCGCCAATAAAATTTGTACCATTATCTGTGTACACTTCCTGCGGTGCTCCTCTGCGGGCGATAAATCGCCGTATTGGCTTCTTGCAGGAATCGGTTGTAAGGGTGTATACATCCTCCATGTGTATAGCGCGAACGGTTAAACACGTGAAAATTGCTACCCAGCGCTTGGCAACGCTACGACCAACTTTCACATAGTAGGGCCCAAAGTAGTCTATGCCTACAAAGGTGAATGGTCGAAGAAAAGGAGTAATGCGGAACCGCGGTAGCTGACTCATCTTTGGAACTACAGGAGCGGCTTTATAAACACGACACCACTGGCAGTGTTTCACAACGGATCGGATCTGGGCTCTTAACTTCGGGATGTAAAACTTCTAACGAACTTCATTCACCACCATTTCATTGTTGGCGTGACGAAATTTTCGGTGGTACCAATCCAGCAACAGGTTCGTGATCGGATGTCCTCTAGGCAGAATAATTGGGTACCTGGTGTCATACTCCAAGTAATCTGCGACAGCCATACGACCATCCACGCGCATCAATCCAAGGTCATCCAGTACAGGTGGAAGATTCGCTAACGAATTACTTCGGCTTGATGGTTGACGGTTTTCTAGATCCACCGGCGCATTCCGTTTCAGCATTGCCACTTCATCTGGGTAGCAATCAGATTGAGCGCACCGCCAAAGACTCCTCTCTGCATTCCGTAAATTCTCACTGGTGATATTTCCCACATCACCGTCGAATCCTCCTCTGGTTCGTTGCACAAACACTTCACTGAGACTGTTAACGTATGCCATGCTCCGTGGTAGTCGCTCATACTTCGAGAATCGGGACACATCGATCAACGGAACTGATAAGAAGTGACTGCAAATATAAGTCGGCCGTAGCTCTTCTTGTGCTTCAGCAGCAGTCTCGAATTTGTCTTTTAGCCAAGCATCCTCTTCATCGTACAGAAAGGAAGATCCACGCATCCAGCGGCTGTCGGGCTTGCAGTTCGGGCCTTTACCCCACTTCGTAGCCTCATCAGCGACGTTAATTTTTGCTCGATTGCTGACAGACTTAGAATCGCAATGACTCTGAAAGCTACGTACTGTCGATATCGACGAGTATCCTACTTGACCCGGAAACATGAGTTGCTTCGCCAGCAGGATGAAGCTGTGTTGAGCATACGAAGCTGCCGCAGCCAGGCAAGCAGCCGACAGAAAGTGGAAGCGTGGTTCAACCAACAACAGACGTCCGATTCACTTGCTATGGGACTGCGTCAACGAGATCCAGAACAGGCACCACTAAACGGCCTCTAGTTAGAATCGCCGAAGCTGAATCAGTTTCATGGACAATCGACAGCATCGCCATCGGGGAAAGCCCGGGGATCGAAGATGTATGTCAACAGCCAGCCCAATTGAAGGTCGGATATCCATAATTTTCCGTTGGTAAATATTAAACCGTACACGTGTCTTCTCGAAGAATCGAATTCTACAAGTTCTATGGACCCACAGTCGTTCAAACGAAAAACGCTTCCGACGATCGTTCCGAAGATGATGGGGAAACCTCCACCCTACGTAGTATGGCAACGCGAAACAAGTGAGATGCGGAAGCAACAAGTAGGTGAACAACGGCGCCAAGATGAGGTGGAAGAATCTCAGCGTGAGCAGGAACTGTTACTTCAGTTAAAACGTTCGGAGGAAGAGCATGCAAAGGACAGAAAACGGCTGCAAGAAATCGAAACTATCCTGAAGCGGCAGCACGATGCCGAACGGCAGCAGCAGAAGGAGAACGAGGTACGGAGGAAACGGTAAATGTACGCACGCGAGCAAGCAAAGCGAGACGAAGAGAAGCAGCAATCCCTGGCGAAGGAGCTACATCTGGTTGAGCAGTTAGAGTTATTACGCGTGAAGTTTGGGCAACAATCGGTATTGAAACATCACGAAAACTCTCCCGAGACAAATCATCAAGGTTTATCCGTGAGTTATAACCCACATACAGTAAGTGGACTCCAGAATGCGCAAAACCGTATGAACAATAGTGATGCCAAAGAACCACCCTGCCCAAGTATGGCCCAAGTAGGCTCGAAACATAAAATGGAAGAAAAAAATACCCTCATGTTAAAATAATATATTATCGCCAAGCATGGGATTTGAACATTAATCCTTGGCTTAATAGGTTTGTAGCTTCCTTGCTAAGCCAACTCCGATTGTTGAAGAGTATTTATGATTTTCCTCCCGTTGGCAGTGCAACCACAATCTTGTACAATCAATATTTATCGATATGAAAAAGAACACGTTGTGTAAAATATGGTTGGCGTAATGTAACTACAACATTATTTAGAACCATCCATTGAATTTTACCCTGTTCATGTTTTTTAAATGTATGGAACCATGTTTTTAAGAACAATAATAAAGCATAAATCACTTGCAGCAATGAAAAAAAGTAAGTAACCACTTCGAACTTGACATGTTTTGCAATACGTTTAAAAAACATTTATAAAACATACACTTATAAATCATTTCAAGAAGATGTTTTGCTTGTTACTTGTGTCAACACGTTATTTAACTTTACAGTATAAACCTCAGCATTTTGCATGAGAAATTGCCTAGCTTGTTACGTATGAGGGAAAAGACGAGCGTTTTTTTTTTTCCAAAATCGGACTAATTACGTTTAGCTATACTATTTTTAAATTAATTTTAGATAAATAAAATCTTCCTAACTACATCTCTGAGGGTTTAATTATCCATAGCGGTAAAACCCTTTTTAAAATAATAACAACAGGGTGTGAACAATTAATTTTTAAACAATTCGAAAATTACACGATCATTAAAGGGGGAGACGACTTTTGGCAATTGTTTAAGTGATAAAAAGGAGGGGTTCTTATTACAACTAATGTTCTCCTAGGGTTTCCTTCTTTCCCACTTCCACCGTAACAACCGATTGACTTGAGTCTCTGAATCTCAGGAAGACTTGAATTCAATACCTCACTTATTCCGGGGTGAGTGCTGGTCCGTAACGCCTTTGTTGTACTTTAGAGTGTCGTAAAAAATGGCAGATGACCTCGACGTTATGATTAACATGCATACCAGCCTGTGAAAACGCCTACAGTTCAAATTCCACCCTCAGACAAAACATTTTAGCCAAAAGGTGTTTAAGTGACAAAGATGGAAAATGAACCAGCCGGAAGCTAAAAACTTCAATAATAACAAAATAAAAAAATAAAAAAACACAGTTCTGAATAAAAATAATTCCTACAACTTCATTTCATTTAGGAGATAATGTTCACAGAGCATACTAAAATAATGATAACAAGATTCCGGAAGAAGTTGAGGAATGCTACGACGAATGGAGGAAATAGAGTAAATCAAAATTAGGGGTGACATAACGAACAACTTAAAACTTTTTTTACAATTTTTAATTTAAATGGCATTATGAACTGGCTGACAAAGCCTGCTCCACTAGTCTCCTCCACGGTACTTGGTAGCAATGGGCCATGGCTGCTGATCTCCAGTTTGCTGGACAACCCATGGTTCTGTTCGAATTAGGGCCTGCCACCTCAAGCGGTGAGCGCTTGTGCGTCTTGTCCCAATTGGACAAGACGCGTCTTGTCCCCAAATAGATTGGAGGCAAAAACCATTTTGGCCGAGTTGTTTTTTTTTCGGCATCCTGACGACATGCCCAGCCCATCGCTTTCTACCTGCTTTTGCCACTCTGTGGATGCTAGGTTCACAGTATAGTTACGTTAGCTCGTGGTTCACTTTTCTCCGCCATACACTGTATTTATTTATAGTAAACCTCCATAAATAGTCTGTAACATGTATCGCTCAAGCACGCTTCGTACGCTGGTCCACATAGAGTATTTTCCACGTCTGATACACGTAGAGAACAACTGATCTAATCAACCATTTCTATATTATGTACTTTGTTCGGGGTTGAAGTTTTTCAGAACACAATGTTTTGCGGGGTCCAGTAGGCACGGCTTCCATTTATGATGCGTCTCAGAATTCCGCGGTTCACATCAGTGTCCGCTCTCACAAGGGAGCTAAGGTTTATGAATTCTTCGGAACCCTCTAATTCATCACTGTGGACACTGCTACCAAGCGGTCCCTGTCACGCTCGGAGCCGGCTGCCAGCATGTTTTTCGTTATGGATGTCTCATCTATGCAGTGTTCTCATCATAATTCATGATCGGGTTGTGATTGGCGAGTCGATGGACGAATAAAGTCCAGAAATAAAGTTGCTTTATATCGAGGAATGGCTGTACTTCCAAAATCTGGCCACTTTTACGGAAGTTCCGGATCTACCACATGACCTCAGAACGGACACCTTCAGACCACGAATTGAAGTTCATTCTACTTTCACAAACTAAATGTTGATTGCAAAAAAATAAGAACTGGTCACTATTACGGATGTTCCGGATCTTCCGGGTGGCCACCATATGACCTCTCAAGGGACATCTTCAGACCATAAATTGAAGTTCATTCTAGTTCCACAAACTAAATGTTGATTGCAAAAAAAATCGTCCTCTTGGGACTAATTCCAAGAACTGGCAATTTTTACGGACGTTCCGGATCTTCCGGGTGGTCATAATATGACCTCTCAAGGGACATTTTCAGACCACGAATTGAAGTTCATTCTACTTTCACAAAATAAATGTTGATTGCAAAAAAATAAGAGCTGGTCACTATTACGGAAGTTCCGGATCTTCCGGGTGGCCACCATATGACCTCTCCAGGGACATCTTCAGACCACAAATTAAAGTTCATTCTAGTTTCACAAACTAAATGTTGATTGTAAAAAAAATCGTCCTCTTGGGACTAATTCCAAGAACTGGCAATTTCTACGGACGTTCCGGATTTTCCGGGTGGCCACCATATGACCTCTCAATGAACATCTTCAGATCACAAAGTGAAGTTTATCCTACTTTCATAATATGAATGTTGATTGCAAAAATAAAAATAAATATCATCTATTTGGGACTACTTCGAAGAACTGGCCACTTTTACGGATGTTCCGGATCTTCTGGAGAGCCAGTTGGTTCCCAGCATGGTTCTCAATGTTGATCAAACTAAAATTGTTTTTTACTTTCAATGTTTGGATGCACACCACGCTGATTTTGATAGCAATTGACAAAGTGAGCTAAGATTATCTTTGCTATAATTCTGGGGAGGAAGGAAAAACCTGAAGTACTGTCACCAAATTTGATAAGACTCGAAATCTACAAAATATTTCGAGAATTTCTTTGCACCAAATGAAAGGTATTGAAAATAGCTAGAAACTGACGTGCGTAGAATTTTTTATTTCTCAAATTTTCCCTAACAAATAACTCAAAGACTTATGATTTCGCCCCGCTGAAACGGTCACCTTAAACACATTATTTTTTAAGAACGTTATAAGTTGAATTGCAAAACTATAAATATTTCCAGCATATTTGATCAAGAAATGATGCTTTAATCAAAATATTTTTTTCAGTTATTAGCATGAGAATTTGATTTCAAATTCATAACATAATTTGAAACTATTTCAATAAATTTGCTTACAATACAGGATTTGTTATCAAGTTGTTCGAACACGAACACTGTCCTCCGCGAGAGTGATGCCAATCGAGACCATTCCGGCAAAGACGCATACTGCTTCCGATGAAATAGTTCGGATCACACTCGGAACTCGCATGGCCATGAGCCTGAACGTACTGTTCAACTTCGCCCGGTTTCGCTTGGTTTCCAGCGCAACAAACCAGGCTGGACCTCCGTATCTTAGCCAGTAGACGCCGCTTAAAGGGCGAACACGAAATTATTGCGACATATTCAACAGGGCATAACTTTTTTACCATTGGGTAAAAATCAACCAAATTTTGCACACTTTCTCATTGATGTGTATTGTTTACATGCTGTCAAACTCGAAGTCGTGTTTTTCGATTCAACGAAAATGGAGGTGAACCAACGCGGGAACAAATTCTTTCCAAACACCTGGAATTTCCTAACCTGTCGCACCGGCAGTTGGGAAAAATGTTGATCATTCACCATTCAACCGTCTCCAGAGTGTTGAAGCAGTTCCAGGAGCGATTGACGTTGGACCACGGCAAAGGAGCTGGAAGAAAACCGGGACCGGAGAACAAAAAGACGGAGGGAAAGGTGAAGCGGATGATTAAAGCAAATCCCAACGTCTCAAGCCGTGATTTGGCTAAAAAGATCGGCATGTCGCAGAACTACGTCCAGAATGCAAAGAAGAGAGCTGGACAACATACATACAAGGTACAGAACTTCCCAAACCGCGATCAGCGGCAACAATTGACGGCTAAAACTCGGGCACGGAAGCTCTACGAGAAGATGCTGACAAAATATGGCTGCTGTGTGATGGACGACAAAACGTATATAAAAGCCGATTTTAAGCAAATTCCGGGGTTGGAGTTTATCACCGGCAAGAGCAAGTTCTATGTGGACGACAAATTTAAGAAGAAGAAAATGTCGAAGTTCGCCTCCAAATATCTTATTTGGCAGGACATCTGCGCTTGCGGACTGAGGAGTGAGCCTTTCGTGACAGAGGGCACAGTAAATGGCGAGATCTACAAATCTGAGTGCCTCGAGAAGCGCCTTTTGCCGTTCTTGCAGCAGCACGACAAAGCTCCACTATTTTGGCCAGATTTGGCATCATGCCACTATTCTAAAAGTGTCCTGGAGTGGTATGAGACCAATTCTGTCCATTTTGTTCCAAAGGACATGAATCCGCCAAACTGTCCGGACCTGCGCCCGGTAGAGCAGTACTGGGCAATGATGAAGCGGGAACTTTGGAAGAGCAAGAAGACAGTCAAAGACGAGAAGGGCATGTTAAGAAAATGGAAAAAAAAACTGAGAAACTGATACCGGATGACACTGTAAAGACTTTGATGGAGGGCATCAAGCGAAAATGCGTTCAATTTTACACTCAAGGCTTCATCGATTAACTTTTCTTTTGATTTTTGAAGTAAATATATGTATAAAACTACCCTAAAATTTTGGTTTGATTCTCAAGATTATAAGAAAATTGGCATGACATTTTCGGTGTGGCAATAATTTCGTGTTCGCCCTTTAGAATTAAATTATTTCTTTACGCCTCCTAGGCATTATATCTGAATTTGTTATAAGTATGTTTTACAATTATCCAGATGAAAACGTCTTAAACAAATTTATATCTAAATCAGTAAGTCGTAACAATGTTTGTTATAATTTTATTAGTTTTTTGTTATGCCCTTCTGGTCGGGAAGCCATTCAAATCCTTTCAAATTTCTGCTGCCCAAATTATTCTTTCACCATGTGTCAACACCCTTTCAAACACATTCGCCACCAAATGAAAGATAAGTTCATTTCTGGCCTCATCTGTTACAGCCGTGTAGCCAGATGTAGTTCAAATCGTGGTTTGGATTTATTTGTTAAGAACAAACGCAAAAACATCGCTGCATCGCTAGTGTTTGTAAATTCTGTTTTATACCGGATCTATTTTGCATCATTTCAGAACTAAGTTTCTTACTGAACGCACTCTTCAAAAATTAAATTTCATGAACATCAGAATATCTTTGAGGTTTGGATGGAAATATTTATAATGAACATGCCAGAAGTTGATAAAACTTCTCAGCAGTCGAATAAAATAATTGGAAGTTTCCAGATAATCGTGAAGTTTGCTCGCTGTCTTTCGAGAAGAGAAATGGTGGAATTTTAGAGAAGTTCATTGAATTGCCGAAAAATTATTAACGTTTATGGAAACTTGAATGAACTTCCAAAAAGTTTGCTTATCATCTATGGAATAGGAAAAACTTTCTGGAAATGACAGGAACTTAGAAAATCAGATTTTGCTTCTCTGAAGTTGTTTTAACTTCCAGCAGGTACATATTATGTGATAAAAAGCAGAATATCACACACATTTAAATAACTTACGAGAAATTGAAAAAAATCTTGGAAGCCGTGGAATTTCTGTGGAATAGTTAGCATAACCGAGATGTTGTTAAACCGTACAGGAACTTTTTATGATCTTCAAGGTTGTGAAGAGGTGAAAATTCTATAAAATTGATTAAAAGTAATTGGTTTCTTTATTCTAGTTTTGGGTAGGTTAGAAAATTTTTCGAGTAGTAAGAAGTTTAAGTTCTTCTTAAAACTTAAATACCCTTAACTTTTGGAATGTTTTCGGAATGATTGTAAAGTTTCTCGATCACCTGAAAAGATTCTTGAAGTTCAAGGAAGCTACCCAAACTTTTGGAAAAATCCCTTGAATGTTTCCTAAACTTTTCGCATGCTCAAATATCCAGTTTCCTGTTTATCTGGGACGTTTTCTGAAATTCTGGAAAGTTCCTCGATCTTGGGGGAAGTTTTCTGAAATTCTTGGAAGATCGCACGACTACTGAGAAATTTCCTGAATTGCTGAATCCCCTGAGCATCCAGGAGTTTTTTCGAGCTTCTGGAAAGTTCCCTGAACTTCTGAGAAATTTTCCAAATTTCTGGGCTGTTCTCTGATCGTCTGAGATGTTTGGAAAGTTTCTTGATCTTTGAAGGAGTTCCATGATCTTTGTGAGCATTTCCTAAAGTTCTGAGACGTTTTTTTTTAAATTCATGAGAAACCCTGAACTTCAAGGAAGTTTCTT
Source organism: Aedes japonicus (assembly GCA_034211315.2). Taxonomy (NCBI): domain Eukaryota; kingdom Metazoa; phylum Arthropoda; class Insecta; order Diptera; family Culicidae; genus Aedes; species Aedes japonicus. The sequence goes on from JASCZW010004904.1 coordinate 14,857, forward strand.
GAACTCCTACATGTTCGCTGGTATGTTCCTTTGACATCAGGGAGAATAGCTAAACCTCGGGAAAATCTAAGTCAAATCTGAATAGTATACCGAGCTTCTGATAAGTTCCCTGAGTTTCTAGGTGCACTGAATTTACAAGGTTTTTTTTTCGAACTTTTAGGAGATAATTTCTGTCCATCAGTTTCTTGACCTTTTCCGATATTGTGGGCGAAAATTCTGCCGGCCGTAAGTCTTTAGGACAGATTTTCAAAAAATCCTCATGGTCACCAACCCCCAAGTTTTCGTCGAGAGAACTAGCTGAGGACATACGCCAACATCCGTTAAGCTGTAGTGCACCTATGTAACAATAAAGCCAACATATCCAGCTGCATCGCAACAGCTGGAAAAAGTCATCAGTTGACTGTAGTTGTCGCATAATGTCTAGGATCATATCCCTTGGCATGTTGAAACGTCACAGAAAAAGTTTGCGAAAAATTCTCGGTCTCTGAAGAATACAAAACTTCTGATCTCTGGGTATTGTAAGATTGACAAGATGATAGGTGTTGGTGGGTTTATCAACAAGAGATACTACACCGGTGCGGGGAACGCAAAGTTGGTCTGTTTTTACTGGTTCTTTTTGTCGGGGCCATGCCAGGCTCCGAGGAATAAACGACGCGATGGGCTTCACTACTGTCTTGCGACATGACGAAACACGTCCTGACACGTCAGGCAAGGGAAGGGTGTCGCTCAAGCAGGAAGCCGGGGGAAAGACGAGTGTTCCTTTGGGAACTTGTGGGGAGACACGTAACTCTTCTTGCCCTGAAAAGGGCGGATTGGGTTCCACAACTCCGTCAAGGCAACAACTCGGTCGCAGGTGGACTGTAAACACCAACTCTCCTCGTCGGGTGGACCGCTGCTGTCTCGGAGGCCGTCAGAAGAAACTAAAGCACTTTACTTAGTACTGCATGTTTTATTGCTCTTCTATCTTCACTTTACAAAAGTTTAAAAAATACTGATACTGGCACTGCTCTCTGTGCCGCTTTTATAGTGTCAAAAATGCTGTTTTTGCTTCTTTTTCTGCTTCCGTCATCGTCATATCACTCAGCCGTTGCATGCCAGATGGGTGAAACTATCGACTAGTAATGGTGTGGCATGCACGTGATCGCTTGCTGACTGCTGAGATGTCGTTCACGTTCGGGCGTGAACACTTTTTAAGTTTGCTGATGCAAATCAACTATAAAGAAGTTAAAATAGACCACCGCTGAAGATGCTCTAAGCGGTACGTTTTGAACAGGCTGAACAATGAGATCGGTGGACCGAGTAAATGACAAAAACGCTACTCAAATCATTTGAAAAAGATGTGAGTATGGTTCCTTCCATATGACAAAAATTCCCGATGACTTTTGAAATTCCCGCATTTTTCCCGCATATTTCCCGATGATTTTGGATTCCCGCATTTTTCCCGCATTTCCCGATTTTCCCGAGTCTGTGGCCGCCCTGCTAGTACGGTTAGATCAATACGACGAATTTGTAATGCAAAGGTAAGAAATTGGGTTGAAATGTCCGTGCATCTGAATATAAGATTTAAGAATACTGGGCAATGAATTTAAAGCCACATGCTTAATCTGATTGTTTATAGCCAAACTTTGCAGCTCTTCTCGAAAAGCTAACATATCGTGTTTTTCCATAGGTTCATTACCATCATCATTTTCACTATTCACATCATCCACACACTCAGACTGTTTAACAGAATTCTGTAAAATTTTACCGAATTCTAAACAGCTGAACATTCGGTAATCCGATTTTACGGATTTCGGTAAAATTTTACCTAAATCCGGTAAATTTTTTACAGATATCTGTAAAATTTCACGGAAATCCGTTAGATCGGATTACCGAACGATCAGCTGTTGAGAATTCGGTAAAACTTTACAGATTTCTGTAAAAAAATCTGAAAGTGCATATCGTTCTTACATGTTTCAGAAACTTCAGCGAAATCAACAGTTTGCTTTCGGATTTTGAAAATATCCTCTCGTTCATTATTATTTATTATTGGGGAACATGAGAATTTAATGCACTTTTTTTAATTGGATTACTTTCTTTTGGTTTAGTGAAAAATTCAGATTGTCGTCCTCAAATCAATTCGACAAAGACTGTTCATTAGTGCCTAACCCAAGTAAACAATGGCTTTTCCGCGAATTTCTCGTCTAATCAATCCACCACGGTCGAAGAGAAAAGGAGAACTGGAGATTTACATGGGTAGCCTTTGTGGCCATAATGAAAAATCTGTTTGCTCAACGGGGAAGTGAAACGAACTACGCATTTTTAAATATTGCGACAGGTATGTTTTATTTTGTTTTGTGATTTCTTTACTCTCCCAATTTGAAAGGTTGCGTGTCGCGGGATCGCGCCGTGCTCGCGATGTATTCGAAAAAAAACTGCATACATTCCATTGCGCTGTTGTGTGTTGGTGATTATTCCGAAAGTGAGTCCAAAGTGTCGTCGTTCGCGTGTATTGTGGTGGAAGACATTTCCTGCAACCAAGTGCCAGTATCTAGAACTAGATTTTAGAAGAAAATACCACAACCATGCCAAAGTGAACTTTGATTGGGTGTTTAGGATAAGTTTGTAAATTAATCAGTGCAAGAAGAGTGTATTAGAAACAAATATCTGCAACCGGAAGGTTTCCGACATCCCCTTACCCTATATCCAGTGACGGCCGGGTTGATGTGGACGAGTGCCGACGGCAGCAGCTGCAGTCCAACAGAACTTGGCCATCTAGGATATCGAGGAGAGCTGGATTGCAAAGCAACAAATAATTTATTTCTACCATATTTTGAAGACAATATCTAATATCCTGTTTATTTTATTTTGTCTATTTTGTTTTGTTTTGTTTTCAGTTATGCTTGTTTCTTTTCAGTAACATTGGAGCGGCCCATTGCTTTTGGCGAAAAGTGCTACATATTTTCAGCGTACCGTTAACCAAAACGAACCCGGCTGCTAACCTATCCCCAACTATCCAACATTCCAGTGATTTCTCGTGGAAGTGCAGAGGATTTATCGGCTTCCTCCAAAGCGAGTATCATGTCAACACATTCCTTCCCATTCCCTACTTGACCAGCATTCAGGCACGGCCGGCACCGGTATTGCTTTATAATGGGTCACCAGTTTTTGCACATTGAAGATGTATGTTAGTCCCAAACATCATCTGTTGGTTCTTTGTGCAAATACAGCTGATCTGGCAATAACGGAATTGCACCGTGGTCGGTCAATCATGCTCATGCTCATGCTCACTTTCTTTTGGTTTAGTTTTTTTCGACTTCTTGTATTAACGGTTGCTTCTTGTTCGTGAAATTGCCGTTGCGTTTTATTTTCTTCCACAATTGCCCATCATTTTCTTGAATTTAATTCTTATGATCCATTATCGGTTATCCAATGTCGATGATAAATGAACAAAAGGAATATTTGTTGCATAACGGTAAATTTCTGACTTCAAAGGTTTTATTTCTTATGTAACTAAGCAAAAACTATATTGCACCTAAACATCTTTTAACAGTTTAGTAATAAGTTCCCAACTTTATCACTTGGTAACTATTATTCAACTTTACATAACTTTTGTTTCCAAATAATGAAAAGATAACCATACTTTAGTCTGTGTAACCTAACATTTTACAAGCGTCTTTATTGTAACCATTGTGCAACCAGTTATTATGTTTTTGATTTGTAGCATTAGTTACATGTGCTAATTGGGATGGCTCCGTAAAGAGAATACGACGGGGCGTTCCAAATATACGAAATCGATTTAAAAAACTGCTATCTCAATAAACTAGTACGCAACTGCATTTCACGCACATGACTGATGGTTCTTGTACGTAAGGTCCATTTTAAATTAGGTGATTAAGTTTACTTGATTCAAAACTTTCTCATTAATCTAACTTATATTTAAAAAAAATGTATCTAAAAACTCCTTTTGTCCCATTCATTTATTGATTGACCTACATTTCAAAGCAGAGATTTATCTTTTTCTACGAACTTGCATCCCCTCGTTTAGACCCACCGATCGTCACGAAACTCGCCAGCCTTAGTACCAATCCAATCCTATTTTCGTCCAAACACATCCCAATTTCCACGAAGTGATCCAACTCGACGAACGTTTCCGGTTTCCTATTTCTGTTAGTTCCAATATTTCTTCATTACCTGGCAGGCCCTCCGTTCGAAAAATCCACTTCTCTGAACGTGTTTACAATCGCAATCAAATCCAAAACAAAGCCACCCATTCTCTTCCGACCGAACGGACTCAGCTGAGAATGACGGAATGAATCCGTCTGCCGTCGCACCGCGGAGAGCGTTCATCCTCTCTGGGAAAACTTCCGTCCCGCTGAGCATATCGGTTTTCCAGAGCAGCTATCTGCTGCTGGACCAGACCGGAAAAGTCGAACCAACCCTGCCAGTACGGATTTCGACTCGTCCCGGGCAAGTAACGAAAAATCGGCACACGCGAATAACCCAGTGTAGTCAGTCACCCAAGTCGGACTTCCTCTGCTGCTCTCTCACTACACTGTCTGTCTGTTTGTCTGTTTGTGCTTCTGCTTCTTGTGGATCCCCCACTGGATTAGCAGCACCGACTCCGAGTTCGATTTTGGCCACTTACACCGATAAGATCTAACAAGGTAGACGAAGGGAAGAACACAGCAGTAAGCCCAGTTAATACGCGCGCGTTCCACAAACAACGTTCTGCAATATCGCACTCAGCGCTGTGCATGATTTTTTCTCGGTAATCCAAAGGTGTCGGGAGATGAAGATTAAACGTCGAAGGAAAAGACAGCGGAAATCGATCCCCTGACAAAGTGCTTCTATGTTCCGTGTGTTTGGCTTCGAGTTCTAAGCGAGCTGTTGAACGGATGATACAAAGATGACATTCGTGTCGTGAATAAGTAATGCCCACGAATCAGTCAGCCAGCGGTGGGTTGAAAGTGAAGGTTCTTCCGTTTTTCTTCTTATTTTTTTCGGGCGGTTGGCGCACAAGCCTTTTTTAAAGCGCTCCATCGACTTCCATCTATCTTCTGTGAGGGTGTGTGTTTGTGTTTGTGTTCGCGTTGAAGTGTGTCTCGAGAGGAGTGCGCTTCCCAAAGACCAAGGCTTTCAATCGGATCATGACGATTATTTGATTTTGAAAGCGATCCGGAGGGCAGGATTAGGGGATCTCATTTTTCTTCTCCTCACAATCGTCTTCCTTCGATAGATTGAGAGGAAATTAGTTTTACCGTGAATCGTGCGAAAAGGGGGGAACTGATTTCCTTGTAACCAATGCCGCTACCGAATCGATCCTGATCCATTATCCGGAGGATGGGCGGTAAACCTTGAAAACCCATCCACCAGACAGTGAATGATTTGCCTCTCGTGAGGCGTTGGGGAACACAAGAAGAAGAAGAAGGAAAACAATTGTGTTGATAAGCGAAGGATTTTTCTCGGAAATCTCTCCAAGGATGCGAGGGTTTAGTCAATTGTGGAAGAAAAGGAACACACGTTCGGATTGGCAGCGCACCAACAAGTGAAAACAACCCGCAATTTCCCGGTCCGATTGCGTGCTGGTTGGAAAGTGAAAAAAGAAACGTGTATCCAGGAAAGGCAAGTGGCTCTGAGCTGTCTGTGCGATGCTTCGAATGTGATACTATTATACCGGTGAAGAAGATAAATGTAAAAAGTATATAAACGACGTTGCGAGGAAAAATACTTCGGGAGAAAAATTGTGCGAATGTGCAAAAAAAAATCGAGTGCTAGGATTTTGTGACAACAAAAGAAGTTCGTATGTAGGAAGATAGAGACGAAGATACACGTGTGGCCATAGGTGAAAGGGGTTCGGAGAAAGCAAGTGAAGAGATTAAGATTAGCAGTAGCTGTGAATAAGAAAAAAAAAACAAAACAAAACAAACACACGAATAAACCAAGGCCAAGTGGGAAAGCTCCAGCAGCAGGAAGAAGGATTGATCACAGACAGGATTCGACGGTAAGCAAACCATTCAAATAACTAAACAAACAAAAAGCACTGGACATTTCTCTTGGGCCAATCTAGAAATGATGGATTGCCTGTGTGTGTGTTTTTGCGTTTGGTTTTTCGCCAGAACCCCTTCAATGTCGATGGATGTTTGCTCGAGTTCGCACGTGAATGGAATTGTGTTCTGATAAATTGATGCGGTTTTTCGCGATGTTGGGGGCTGGAGTAGATATGTGGCTAATGAGGCTAACAATCGGAATCGGGGAATCGTGCCATCCCCCACCGTTATTGATTATAATAAATTACTGTTCGTGTAATCGTTCTTTCACTACATTACGTGTGGAGACGAATGGAGGTGCGGCTTCATTCGGGTTGGGGTATTTGGCAGATTAATGTTGGAGAATAGGATGAACTTGTAGGGTAGTTTGGGGTATTTTGGGTATCCTAGAGAAGGCACCGATTATTTTAAAAACAATGCTTTTTATATCACCCAAACAGCAAAAACAAAATAACGAATTTTAACGGGCGCGTAAAATTTCCCCACGTTTAATTCCAAGCCAAAAGAAGCGGAAACAACGTAATTGTTTGCAACCTTCCATGTGCCACAACAACTTTGGCAATCTTCTTATACAACAGGCTAGAATCAGGCGTTATCTTATACAAGTTTTTTTCAAACTGTGCAAGTGTTTTGATGTACACATGTTAACTGGAAATCAGTTTTGTTGAGAAGAACTGAAGCTTCAATTCAATAAAAATCTATACACATAAAACTCCTGGAGAGTGTGAGCTGTTTAGTGGAAAAAGAGATGAAAGATTAGTAATTTCCATTCAATTCCAACTACCTTTATTGATTATCTTGACAGACACCCGTTTTTCGTCTACAATGTGCAGACTTTCCAGTGTCGGGTTCAGTCGAGTTATTAGTACACGAAAATGAAGAAGTCTGCACATTGTAGACGAAAAACGGGTGTCTGTCAAGATAATCAATAAAGGTAGTTGGAATTGAATGGAAATTACTAATCTTTCCCCTCATTTTCTAGTCATATAGAAATGCATTTTTTTAGGTATAACATTGTTATTAAGGGTTAAATAGATAGTTTTTAACATATGAAAAAACATAGAATTTTCTGCGTCATCTAATGCACATAAAGGTAATGCTTGACAGTAGTGATTTGGCAGAAAATAATGGGATATATAATGCAAATTTAAGCCAAATAACGCCTGAATCTAGCCTGTTGTATGAAAGATTGCAAACATTGTTGTATGGCGCATGAGAGATTGTAAAGAATTTCATGGCTTGTATTTAAACGAGGGGAAATTTTCCGCGCTTGTTAAAATGAATAATTTTTTGCTGTGTAAAACAAGGCATCTTCCGTTAAGAAAACTAAATTATTCTTGAGTGAGTTGATTGATGAAAATATTGATTAAAACTCCATGTAAGATTTGTTTCAAAACACAAATGTACCTTTGTTTTTCAACTTTATGAAGTAGATGGTTCATCGCATGCTAAACGAGACAAAAATAAATGTAAATAGTTAATAACTCGACAGTAAGGAGATATTGCGTTTTGACATATTGTGCATGTTTTCATATGAGCTCAAGTTACGAAATTGTTAAAACTATTCTTATCGCCTATTACACGACTCACCGTTGACTGCAAGATTCCGAGTTGTTTTTCGATGTCCCGATGAAAGTGGAGCCTATGAAATATTTTTTATGTTTGATAATTGTCATAAACAAAAAATTCTAAAACATTAGTGAAACAAATTTCGTCGGTAAAAAAGGATTTCATAAACCAGGTTCATACTATGGACTCCAAGCTTACCAGATTGGTGTTCTTACCACTCGGCCGTCTCGACATATGAGATAGAGAATAGTCAGAATCCTCCTAAACCCTACCATTTTCCTATTTACCAACCTTATAGGGGACTTAAATAAATAATCACTTTGATATAAGAGGCTAGGGGTATTGATTTAAATTATAAACATTGATAACAGATGTTATCATACAAGCAATTTCATGTTATCATATAAGAAATTTCATCAATTCTGATGTTCGATCATGAAAACAATTAGCAACTAGAATTCTAGCAAAACAGAACTAGGTTATTGGCAAACGAAAATGTGACATAAATACATATCTGTCGTAAGGAAAGCTCAAAAACTGACTTTTTCCGTCCAATACGGCGCTAATTAAACATAACTGACAAGTTTTGTTGACGTTTGGCCTTTCTAGGATATGTTTGTTTCTAGAAATGCGGAAGACTTATGTTGATACATTTATGAAACAAAATATGCAACCAAGATATCAGACGTAAACAAATATGTTCTAGCTGAAAAACTCCAAACACATGTATGACAAATAAATTAGTCCACTAAATGGCAGTTTCCTCATGCTCACCTGGCGTTAACTAGGAGTCAGACTTCGAGAACGAATCATTGGATGATGGTCCGGTTGTCGACGGGGTTTGTTCGGATGGACTCGTAGTTCGGATCCGATTCACTGTTGGTGAGAAATTTGTAATTGGAAGAAAGTAGACTATTGCTATTGTTCGTTGAGGTGTTATGCTTCTTCATGTAACTTATTAGTCCTGTGAGCTGGTGCTATCGGTGCAAGGAGTATTATTTCAGAACGTACTAGTATTTGGCTAAAAATTTTCAAACTAAAACGAATGTAATCTCCATAGAAAATATACCACCTAGTTTCACCTTACAATCCTCGACAAATCGTTTCACTCAGAAAACGTTTAACAACATCCGCGAGCAGCTAAAATGTTTTCCCGGACGGATGAAAAGAACAGGGCGACTTTGACAGGTAAACCCGACTCTTTTTTTTTTTCTATCAAACGAAGACGGCTTGCTTTTTGTGTTGGTGGATTTGACAGTTCTACCATTTTCATGGTAAAAGAAATCACTTTTAAATTTACACACAGATCCGAAACATAATATTTTCAAATCAAACGAAGAACTTTCGTTGTAGATAAATTTACTTTCAATTTAATGGAAAAAAGACACTTTTAAGATGTAAAGCGCAGAACTTTTAAAAACACAAGATTAATTTTTCGTGTGCAGTACTCAAATAACATGGTTAAAACCATCCAACTTTACTGGATGCAAAGTGGTGCCAATAGGTTTCATATTCTAGTCAGGTTTATGAGAACCTACACAGCTTGTTTAAATACAACGATCATTAAACCTTTTCTCCAATTCCTCAAAGGTTTTATTACAACTTTAGGAACTCGTAAAGTGCTGTTTTGAAATGCCGTTTTATGAATTCATGTTAACTTATTATGGTCAGTTGAAAAAGCATTTTATAACCATTTTTCCTCCAGTACATGCAATAACAGCAAATTGACATTGAGGGAAGTTACCAAATGACCAAAGAGTTTTATTGTAGCCATTGCGATGAGCCAACTTCTTTAAAAAACTGTGATTTTCTCTAATCGCCATATTGAAATATAAGAAATCATTGAAATGTGGAAAAACAAAGGCACCATGTTTTAAATGTAATGCATATGAACTGTAAATCGAAGACCGATTTTGGCATTCTTCTAGAATATCTGATTGAATTCAATAAATTTTTAGGAAATTTATTAATAATTTATCGCATATATTTGATTTAATTTCGTTTTTATTGTTGTAAGCCCTCATAATTTCCAAGGCGCATTTATTTTGGGGTCTTATCCTACCAATATTTACCATAAATTTAAATGCGCGTATGCTTTGGGAAAAAACTCAATTTGTTTTGGATATTTTGCTATCAAACAAAATTTGTCGCAACACTAGGACTTTTTTCCTAGATATTTTTCACTGCTGAATGAATCAGAGGAGCAGAGAATCGAACAAAGCAGAACAACAAAAACCAACCACGATATCACAGTGAAGTTTGACAGCTATGGCCATTTGGCAACATAATGGCAGCTAATAGGTTTCATCAAGTGGCCATAACATCTTTCATTAGAACATTTTCAAAATCTCTATGGTCTTATAAAGGTTTTATTAAGTTGTTTTCACAACATTGTGCACATTTCGGCTTAAGAGATGCACAGAGGAGGTGTTGGTGGACAAACAAGTTTTGAATGTAGTTTTATCAACAAAGCCGGGAAGAGTGCTATACGACTGGAATAAAATTAATAATTTTACTTGGAAAGTGTCCTAATGTCACTCATTTACAGTTTATCACACCGCTGCTGGAGTCAACATAGAACATAAATGTAGCTCAAAACCACCCAGATAACCAATAAGCGTTACAGCAGCCTATTAAGCAATTAAGTTGTCTTAATTGCAGTATAAATGCCGCTTTTGGCCCAATATACGGCTGCTTTACTGCAATGATATCAAAATGGTTCATTAATGCTGTTTAGTATTCGAAATGCTTATTATAGGCTACAAAAATATTAATAGCATTAGAAATTCAATGCTAATATAACGTTTGTAGCATCTAAAATGCAGAATAAGGGTTGAATTACGGCATATTCCAATGCTTATTGATTACCTGGGCATCGCAATAAATCATCAATCAACAAACGGGTTGCTGTTCGAGGTCGAACGGTCGAGTTTGTTAACGCCGCCGGCTTGGTATAATTGTAGCCCAGCGCAAAAGAACACGGAAATTATTCAATCGAAAATAACTTCAAATTGGAGTCAGTACAAAGAGGTATTGAGTGAATAAAATAGAGAAATAAGAAGATCCAAGCGGAACTATCGGAGATATCTATGTGAAAACACTCCAGAAACTGCAAGAATTCAAAAAGTTCTCTCAAGAGATCATTTCAATGATCGTAGCAAGCGTTGCCCGCGAATGCTTGAGTTTTGCGTGAGCTGTCATGTTTTTTCTGTTTCTTAAAAATCGATATAAGGCCTGTACTCGAAAAAAAGGCACCAGATAAAAGTGTTCGCTAAAAATTTATTTTAAGTCGGATTTTCTTGAAACTTTCAGGGAATGACAAATCGATTATGTTTCGGCATAATTACTTTATTCACTTTATTTTCCATCGCTGCCACCTAGAGACCCCTCATTACATTTTGTGCAATGGTCGAGCTGACCTTTTTGGTCACTTTCATCCATTTTTTCTTCAACTCCAGCTCGTTCTCAAGCACCTTGGCAGATTTTCGAACTTTGGCCTTCATTGTGGTCCAAAATCTTCCAACCGGTGATCTCTGGTGAATTTGGGGGGTTAGTGGTTTTTGGTACAAAAACAACGTTATTGTCTCTGTACCAATCCAGCGTCGGTCGCGTGTAATGGCAGGATGTCAGGTCCGGCCAAAATAATGTATCGCCTTCGTGGGACCGCAGTAAGGGTAACAGACGCTTCTGTAGGCACTCGGTGCGGTAAATTTCGCTGTTGATGGTACCTATTGTGATGTACGGTTTACTCAGTTTACCCCATTGGCCAAAGCAAGTATTTTTTGGCGAATTTGTCCACTTCCTTCTTTCTTATGTCTTCCGAAACATCAAACCGTTATTTGGCAACGTAAAACTCCAGCCCCGGTACCTGTTTTGCGTCTGCCTTGATGTCGGTTTCATCATCCATAACCACACACATCGGTTTCGTTCCCCCATCTCGATACAGCTTCCTTGCGCGGGATTTGGCCGCCGTATTTTGTTGATCCCGCCGGTTCGGTGCCTTGCAGACCTTGAATACACGAAGTCCTCTCGTTTCATGGTATGCTGAACGAACCAGGTGAAACACTTTGCCTTCAGAGCCACTTCGCGAATCGAATGGTTCGGATTACACTTGACATAATCCAACACCTTCCGGGTCTTCACAGGGTCAGCTGTCTTCGATTTTCTTCCGCATCCAGCCCACCGCTCGGTCGTTTGGGACGTTTTAAACGATTTTACCACCTGAGACACAGTTGTATGGGTGATTCCCAGTTGTCTTCCGATCCATCTCATGGTTGCAATCGCATTTTCCAAGACGACACGCAAAATTCTCCGGCGATTTTCTTCTTGTTTCGATGACATCTCAATAACCACTAATACGATAGTTATCCGATTGCCCATGTAAACAATTCACTTCAAACTAGTTATACCAAGATTTTCATCAATATCTACTCACGGACAAAAAAGTTACACACGGATAAAAATGGTGAATTTTTTTCGAGTACAGGCCTTAGTTTTGTGAAATTGTGAATTTGGTTTCGATTATTTCAAAATTTGGTTTCGGAAAGTCTTTCGGTGGTGATTGCTGTTCAGAGTATTCTAGCTCATCTAGCATTACAGAAAGTCCCGATGTAATAATTTTATAAAATTAACATTTTGCGTTGATTGCGAGTTGTCGTAGGTACATCACTTAGGTGTCATTTGTTTTTCAACGACATTGGAGTCTTGGTGTTTGTAGACTTACAAATTTCAAATCGGGATGAGGACTAATGAAACGTCATTAAGATAAGTAAACGTTCATTAAATGTTTAACATTACACAAAATTTTCTTGCCCTTTACTTCATGTTAATGTTGCCATCGTTGCCATGGATACGCATTGCTTTTTTTCTTGCTCCTTATAAATATTTACCTTTTTGCAAAAATATTTGATGACCCAGCAGCACCTTTAACAGGTGTTTCGATCAAAATTTGGTCGACTTAAACTTGACAAATTTCCTTTCATCGTGTTTTTAAAAAATTTGCACACCCCTCATTTTAAAGATGTGTGCGTGTAGCATCATGCTTTTTTTTTTTTAATTTTAAGATTAGCACTTCAGTTATGAAAATGTCATCGAAGGAAGAGAAGCAACGCATCAAAATTTCACAAGTGCATGTTAAAAATCCAAACTACTCTCACGCCAAATTGGCAAAATTGTTAAATGTGGCTAAATCAACTGTCACCAACGTATTAAAAGTGTTCGGTGAACGTTTGTTGACTGCCAGGAGAGCTGAATCAGGGAAAAATCAAAGCCGGAGGCCACAGCGACGACAAGAAGAGTTGCCCGCTGTTTCGGGCGGAACCTCTCCGTCCAAGATGTAAAAAAGCTGGGAATGGGGCCTTCAACTGTGGATAGAGCTAAAAAAGGAGCTAGACTGTCGACTTGCAAGAAAGTGATGACTCCAAATCGTGACGATAAACAAAACACGTCGGCCAAAGCACGATCGCGAAAGTTGTACACGACGATGCTGACGAAGTTTGATTGCGTGGTACGGGACGATGAAACTTACGTCAAGGCAGACTTTAAACAGCTTCCTGGACAGGAATTTCATACGGCAACCGGATGAGGAAAGGCGGCAGATATTTTCAAGTACATTAAACTGTCAATGTTTGTGAAGAGATATCTGGTGTGGCAGGCTATCTGAACATGTGGCTTGAAGAGCAACGTTTACATTGCGACCGAAACCGTCAATGATTACGGTTTTAAGGGTTTCAGATTTCGAGAAACATCTACGTATGAAGTCGGAAATATATATCGGGGAAGCTGCACCCTTTGAAGGAGTTCAACTCAATTATTGAACAATATACAAACTTCTTTAAAAGCGTAGTGGAATAGGCCATTGACAATTACTTTGGAGAGCTGGGGACGATAACCATCTGCAAGGATAACGAGGTGGAAGAATCAGAAGATTTCGAAACATGTTGAAGGAAACGTCTGTATTTCAAACGAACATATCGTAAGCTAACTTTTCACTTGCTCAGAAGGTTCATTATGATCTTTTTACTAATTCCGAATAATTTTGCAGAAGTGGAGCGTGTTTTTTCGCAATACAATCTGAATAAGTTCAAAATCCGGAACCGCCGGAGTACAGACATCATGAATGCCAAGAAGAAAAGGATGAATTGTTCAGCGAATATTAACATCACAACTAAATTCGAAATTCAACAAATTAATGTACGCGCATCAGAACAATGATTGATTGAATCCTAGAGGGTTTGAGCTGTTTAGTGGAATACCTGTAACTAGAAATTAGAAGAAGAATTAGTATCTTCCATTTAATTCCAACTACCTTTGCTTATCTTCGACAGATACGCGTATTTCGTCTACAATGTGCAGACTTCTTCAGTGTCGACTCGACAATAGTCGAGTTATTAGTACGAGACACTGAAGAAGTCTGCACATTGTAGACGAAATACGCGTATCTGTCGAAGATAAGCAAAGGTAGTTGGAATTAAATGGAAGATACTAATTCTTCTTCTAATTTCTAGTTAATGATTGATTGTTAATTCCGTTCCGATTTTGTTCACCTATACTGGAACTTTAAGTAATCAAAATCATCACCTCATGATTCATTATCATGTCAATACTGGCCTGTCAGAAGGGCAAGTGCAATGATCAACTTCCCCCGAGAACATGAATCCCTCGTATCCTGACCTGAAACTTGGAACTAACATTGCAGCAGTTGATTGCAACACAAAAAGCTGTTTAAAACAAAGTGGTACATCAACGGAAAGAAAAGGTTAAGCCCAAATTTGGCAATTGCTTGTTTAGACCAGGTTACCTTATTCTGATTTGTCAGAACCAGGAAACATCTGACTGGATAAAAGAGATAATTTCTAGTATAGTCCCTTGGGAGGGGGCAGAGCTTATTGCCGTGGATGAAAATCAAATTCCGCAACCAGTAACATTAAAAGGGATCTTTCCCATGAGTGCAGAAGACAGCAACGAAGACATCTTTGCTCTTCTAGAAGCTCAAAATGAAGGTTTAGTAGTTGACAGCTGGAAAATACACAGATAAAAAGAAACACTGAATTTTCTGCGTTATCTAATGCACATAAAGGGAATGCTAGATTTGGCAGAACATAATGGGATATTTCATGTAAACTTAAGCCAGATAACGCCTAAATTGAGCCTGTTGTATGAAAGATTGCAAACAATATCGTTGTTTACGCTCATTTGGCTTGGAATTACACGAGGGGAAATTTTACGCGCTTGTTAAAATTAATTATTTTTTTCTGTGTATTTATGAGAAAATTAATTAATAAACGTCATGTGGAACTTACGTTCAGCGTTGATGGGACATCAATGAAAGCGCTAAAAGAATGCGAATTTGTCTTGGACTATAAATTTGGGAACGCTCCTATTAGAAAGAAAATTCCTAGCAGAATCGGAAAAAATAGCTAACAGTGTTACAAGGATCTGCGATACTGGAGATGATAACATGGGCAAAAACACCATTGATCAGAATGTCCCAGGACCGAGTGATTCTCAAAACACTTAAAGGACTCTAATTAAAACAAATGAGGCCAATAGCATCAGTACAAGGACTAGTGATAAAACTGGAGACGATAATGTGGGTTCAAGCTCCACTAGTCAGAATGTCCCAGGACTGACCTTGGTCCAAAGTAGAGGCCGGACTGTTTCAAATCCTGAATACAGGAAAATTAGCATTCCAACAGCCAAATATCAACCAAAAATTGACCGCAAAGCTGTTGTTGGGGAACGAAAAGATGAACCCAAATAATAATTTCCTAATCATTACATTCAATAGTCAAAACAGAATTAAATTCATCCAAATAAATCTCCATCATGCAAAGGGTGCAAGTGCTATACTTTGCAAGAGATTTATCCAAAATAAGCTGGATATTGCCTTTATCCAGGAGCCATGGTCAAATCATGGAAAAATATTAGGCATTGATACTAAATCATGTAAGTTGATCTTTGATGAAACGCAACAGACTCCAAGATCTGCTATTCTTGTAAATGAAAATGTTAAAACCAACTGGGATCTCTACTATTCAAAACTAGCTGCAGGTGGTAGTTTCCCGGAAGAAAGTATTAACACACACAAGGAACTCGAAAATACTTCTATACAAGTAACAAGCAGAATAATTCAAGCTTTCAATAATAGCTGTCCAGTCAAGGTGCGAGTAACGGATAGAAATGTACCTTGGTGGAATACCAGACTAGGAAATCTAAGGAAACAGGCTCGAAAAAAGTTTAATCAAGCGAAGCGAACTTTACAGTGGAACGAATATAGAAAAGCTCTTACTTTGTATAATGAAGAGATAAGAAGATGTAAACGTTAAAACTGGAGGCACACATGTGAAAACATTGAAAGTACTCCAGTAGTTGCTAGATTACAACAGGTTTTATCGAATGAACACTCTAATGGTCTAGGTACTCTCAAAAAGGATAACGGAACCTTTACGGCTGATGAATCAGAAACTTTTTTTTTTTTCCTTGATTATCGAGATTTTCAGCCCTGGGCTGGTTCATCTGCCGTCGTAGTCACTCAAATACCTTTTTGGGTATTTTCGTAACTTGTCCGAGGGTGAGATTTGAACTCGTGACTTGAGCGTAAGAGGTATGAATGTTAACCAATACGCCGGGGTCGCCCCCCCATCAGAAACTTTAAATTTGATGATGCAAGTACACTTTTCAGGATCTCTACCGGTTTTGAGTGAAAAAACGACTTCATTGAGTTCACATACTGGGTTAGAAAGTACTAGCTCAGGAGTTTCCAGGAAACTCAATGGTATTGCAATATTAACTGGGCAACCGACCAGGGAAGACACGCAAGATCTAGCAAGTCGTATTTTTACTCAACCTAGAGTTAAATGGGCATTACATTCTTTTGAACCATTTAAATCACCAGGCATTGATGGAATTTGTCCTGTGATGATTCAACAAAGTAAAGGAATACTAATTCCCTGTTTAACTGAAATGTTTAAAGCCAGTTTGCTGCTAAATCATATTCCATTAATTTGGCGGCAAATTTGTGTTGTATTTATTCCTAAAGCTAACAAAAAAAATAAAAAGAGTCCAAAATCTTTTGGACCTATTAGCCTTTCGTCATTTATGTTGAAATTGATGGAGAAACTTATTGATGACTATATTAAATCAAAATACTTAGATTCGATTCCACTAAATAAATACCAGTTTGCATACCAACAAGGAAAATCAACAACAACAGCAAAAAAAAAATTGAAAAGACATTTGAAACAAAGAGATGTTATTAGCAGCATTTCTTGATATTGAAGTAGCATTTGATAATGCATCCCATAACTCCGTGAGAAATGTTATGATAAAGCGTAATTTCGATAAAACTATTGTTGATTGGATTTTTGAAATGTTGCAAAAATTAGAAATAATAAGCAGTCATGGAAGGTCAACGGTCACGGTAAGGACTGTGAAGGGTTGCCCACCTAGGAGGGGTTCTCTCACCTCTGTTGTGGTCACTGGTAGTTGATGAACTACTATCACATCTCGAAACGCAAGGATTTGAAATAATTGGTTTTGCCGATGGCATAGTAATTATAGTTCGTGGGAAATATGAACATGTTATATGAGATAGATTACAATATGCTCTCAATTTGACTATAGCGTGGTGTAAAGATGAGGGGTTGTCCATAAACCCTCACAAGACTACTATTATTTCATTTACACATAGAAGGAAATATACTATCCCAGATCTGCACTTGGAAGGAACACAAATAGTCCTCTCTCAAAAGGTCAAATATCTGGGGGTAATTCTTGATAGCAAACTTAATTGGAACTTAAATTTAGATCAAATTATAAGTAAGGCTACAACTGCCTTATGGCTAAGTAAGAAAACATTTGGGAAAAAATGGGGACTGAACATTTGGGAAAAAATTGGATCTATACGGCTATGATAAGACCCAGAATAAAATATGCATCATTAGTTTGGTGGCCAAAAACTAAAGTTAAGCATGCTCAGAAAAAATTGGAAAAGCTGCAAAGACTAGCTACAATTTCTATCTCAGGAGCAATTCGTAGTACGCCTTCTAAAGCACTTGATACAGTTTTATATCTTCTTCCCTTACCTCTATTTGTGCAATTGGAAGCTGAGAAAAACGCACTACGGTTAAAAAGAACAAAACAGTTTTTTGTCGGAGACCTTAGTGGTCATCTCAGTATTCTTAAGGAATTTAAAATAAATCCATTATCAACTCATGGAGATTGGATGAATATGCAATATAATTTTGAACGACTATTTAATGTGACCGAGCCAACCCGCATTGAATGGGAATCCGGGGGACCTAAAATTGAACCAGGTTCGGTGATTTTTTACACTGATGGTTCCAAATTAAACAACAGGGTTGGGGCAGTGGTAACGGGCCCTGGAGTAAGTATATCAATATCTATAGGTAAATAGCCAGTCGTTCAAGCAGAAATACAGACAATTATTGAATGTGCTACGATTCGCTTACAGTGTAATTATAGACGTGCATATATATGTATTTTTTCTGACAGTCAAGCTGCCTTAAAAGCAGTAAAGTCAGTTACCTGTACTTCAAAATTGGTATGGGAATGTATCCAATTGCTACAGCGGGTGGCTAAAAATAGTACAGTGAATCTATTTTGGGTACCCGGGCACTGTGGAGTCGAAGGTAATAAAAAAGCAGATTTATTAGCAAGATGTGGTTCATCGAAATCATTCCTAGGGCCTGAACCATTTTGTGAGGTCTCAGAGTGTACCCTCAAAATGGAATTAAAGAACTGAAAAAAAAAACAATGATAGAGGACGTCTGAAAAAAAAAATACAACCGCTCGACAATCTAAAAGATTTATTACACCCAATAAAAAAAAAACTTAAAGACTTTTAAGTTTAACCAAAAAAGATTTATGTACTTACAGCGGCCTAATAACGGGTCACTGCCCAAGTAAATATGATTTAAAACAGCTAGGAAAAATGGAAGATGACACATGTCACTTCTGCAACCTAGATAGTGAAAACTCAGAACACTTATTATGCCAGTCCGAAGCACTGTTTCATAAAAGGAGATTTTTTTTGATAAAGGTTTAATACAACCCTCAGATGTATGGTTGAACTCTCCCAATAAGGCTATAAACTTTATTCGTTCTATAATACCTTACTGAGACAATGCCTATAGTCAGCAAGTGGAAATCACTCAATCCAATAGTGATATGACACCCTGAGATGTAACGTAAATAAAATAAAATAGGGGCTCACCACTATAGATCAAAAAACTGGTCGCAGTGGAAAATGTACCCAGCCGGAAAAAAAAAATCCTGACCTGTTTTCCATTTACAACACAATATTTGAAGTAAAGGTTTTAACCAAGATGTTTTGCAGTTAAACAGAGATAAAATAGATTTTTTGGCAAAAATTCAAGATAGGAACTACAAATAATGTGGCAACCCTGGTCCAGACAAGGATCGGAAAAGAAATAAGGGTAAGAATAAATAAACAACTTGTAGGTAATGTGTAGCACTGGAAAGTGTTGTTTAATTTTGTTATGCTCAGGGTAGCAAGAATACTTCCTTCAGCAAAATGGAAATAGAACCGCACGGCATGAGAGCTCGATGCGGTTTGCGATTCTTCAAAGGTTGTTTCGTTTTTTATGTGACAATGTGAGATAAGAACTGTAGCCTCCTCAAGAATGTAAGCTGGTCACCATACTCTTCACCGGCTGAACAACTCGTTATATATATGATGAAGACCAAAAATCAGATTTAATCAGTCTGTGTGTCGAAGCTGTAGGTGCAAACAAACAAATAAACAAGATTCAATAAAACATGTGTGACTCAATTTTCATTCAAAATTTAGCAGAAACGACTAAAATTTTAGAGCTAGAGGTAGAGCTGCAGTGCCTTTTTTCGAAGACTTTCCTAAGGTATTGAATTAAAATGGAAAGATGTTAAAAAAATAACAGGTTTATCAATTTATGATTCTTTCTAAACTCCCAAAAGTCGATGGTACCGATATATCATCAATCATGGCGGTGGGAAAATTTGCCTTTCTACTTCAATATCGTTGTGCCAAGAAAAATGTCAATGGAATTGTTGTCAATGTAATGTTGTTGTTGTTGTTGTTGTTGTTCATTCCCGAGAAGTTTTTTTTTAAAACGTAGACGAGCAAACCAAACAGACATGATTCAAAACAATTTTAACGAGCCAGTACCATAAATCCATCTTAAAGAGATTGCTCTTGAAGCGCTTACCTTGCTCAGAGGCCTGTTCCACCTTCAACATGCGAAGGAAAATAGAACGATTGTGGCGCATTTCGCAGAAGCAGGGAAATAACTGAGGAAACGTACGATATGAAACCCAAACAAACAACACACAGTTACCCTACTCAGTGCGGATCGTGAAAACATACCGCCTCGTCAGATTTCGCCTTTATTCACCAACAATCAACCATGTGCGGACCCGTCGACGGCATTTCTATACATAGGGCTATGATAATAACAAGAAGATGAAAACAGAATACTCCATCCATTCCATCAAACTCAATCATGATTCCGCAGTGCTCAACTCAATACCACCCAGAGCCGGCCACGTTCAGGGTGGTGATGAGAAAAATGAAGCGAGGAATACCCAGATCTTAATCGTAGGGCGCACATTCACCACCAAACCACTCAACCAGCGAGGCCGGGGAAGGCGGGAAAAGGAGAGGAAAAACCACCCAACGTGAAAATGGATAAATGCCACCCGAAATCGGAAGCAACCGGTAAACGGATTCAGCGAACCTTTGAAGAGTTTGTCGTTGGAATAAGGGAAATGGAGCGATTTCTGAAATTTGAAATTCTCGTCGGGTAAGAAGTTTGTTTTTTTGAGGATTGGAAAATGGAAAATGGCTTTTAGCGGATTTTCGCTCTCAACGCTGCTCCTTGGGGGTTTGAAAGCCAACGTCCTTGGACGGGATCATGGGAATGTCCCAAGCCGCAGTGCACCAGGCGTTAAATGGGGGGAATATTGTATTTTGAAGCACTTACCTCCAGACGGCGCAAAATATCGGCTATCGATTTTGACTGCTTTATGAGGGTCTGGTCACGTCTGGGAAAGTTGTGATGCTTAAAGCGAAATTTGAGCGAGTTTTCAGTAACTTGATAATGATTGAGTCATTTGCCACACCCAAGCGGGTGCGATGCAAAGTTTGCCTTCAGGTCTGTAATGATGTGAGATGATTGGTTTTGATGTTAGAGCGTAATATAAACATTTTTTGTTGATCTTCTGTAAACTGCTGCAACGCACAGTGATACTATTTCATACAAAAGACGAAAAACAGTTTCAAGTGTTTTCGAGTAATTTTTGATCGCTTTTTTGCTATTTTTAATATCATTTGAGGTCACGACTAAAATATATATATATTTTACTTATTTTTTTTCCGTCGGCCTATTTCCTCACATGGTGACAATCACCGACGCCAGGGAGACGACTCCACTTCCTGGACCCTACCTAACGACTCATGTCTATGAACCGGGACCAACGGCTTTACTTCCCTTCCGAAGGAAGACGTGACCCAGATTTTTTCGCCTCAGAAAAACCACCGACGTCGACTGAGATTGAACCCAGACCCACTGGGGTGACTAAAATATATACTGGCACTTATTTATTAATGAACATTGAGCATTGAAAATTCACAAAATTGCCACTAAATTATTAAACACTATGTCAACGAAAAATTAACAATTCGTACTGGAAAACTTAAAATAGCAATAAAAAATTGATAATTCACTTTCAATAATGCAAAGGTGACAAAAAAAGTAATGGAAATTAGTATAAACGCAATAATAAGCTGATAGTTTTCCGTCAAAATAATAAGTTCTAGCGCTGAACATGTGACAAAAGTCTTCAATTTTTTCAAATCTTCAAATCAAGTCGAGCACTCGACACTGAAGAAGTCTGTAAGTAGCAGACGAAATAGGCCTCTCTGTCAAAAGATAATCTCATAGTAGAATTAGAAGGAATTTGCTCGCTTTTACTAGCGAAAATTTGGCAAAGTGTTTCAAGGTTTTATTTTTTATTTTTGCAAAAATGATCAAATGAAGTGTTAATTTTTAAATTCTCCTATTTTCAAAATCACAATCGTTCTACTAATACGCTCAAAACAGTTTTTTTAAAAATAGTGTTTAAAAAAAGTGAAAGTGACATGTATAGCGCTAGAACTATCAGCTTATTATTGCGTTTATACTAATTTCCATTGCTTTTTTTAATAGTTTTACAGGTCACTTTTGAATTATTGAAAGTGAATGATCAATTTTTTATTGCTATTTTAAGTCTTTCTAGTGCGAATTGTTTTTTTTTTTTCGTTGGCACAGTACTTATTAATTAAGAGGTGATTTCACATATTTTAATTGCTTATTTTTCCATTTTTATTGATGTTTTATTACCCTGCCATTAGGTCGCACTACCGAGATATGGCCACTTTGTAGTCCATTGGAATTTCCGGAACATCAGATAAAATGGTAAATTCATTAGTCTCGTCCTAAGGAAATAGGTTTTTTTTCAAATCCGTTTGTACATAATATGTATGCGTGGTCTTCTGGAAGTTCCGGAATATACGTAAAATTGGATAATTCAGCAATTGTATGTACATACATACAAAGCATGTTATGTGGAACCACATTTAGGGCAAGACTCACGTTAGAATGGTGGCTTTCTACATACATTGTAGGAAGCCAACATCCTAACGTGGGTATTGCCCTGCATGCGGTTCTACTTAACAGATAGATCCAGTGTTGTTGAATCATGAGCATTTTCACGATTCACAGCCGAGAGTTCTCTGCTCTGCTCTTTATCACATCATTTGCTTCCTGCTTGATTAGTTAAGCTTGTTGTTGATTTTGATAGTGATATTGGATTTGCATTTATCTTGGCGTTAGCTTGTGTCGCTTTTGAGATGCATTTCTGGTATAATTTATAAAGACGAAATTAGTGTGCATCCGGCCATCGAGATTCGCGAGAACGGTTTAATTTTCGAGATGGCTGATGAAGCACGTGCGTAGACAAGACATTTGTTTGCATCTGGCATCCAAAACTTGTTTAAATGTCAGCAAACAGAGCGTAGTGTAAGCCACTATATGAGTTACATCTCAGCATTGTTATAAAGAATCTGCATTTCCTTAACTATCGAAGTTTACGAGATCTAGGTGTGCTGTGTTTTCTAGCGAGTTTTGGGCTGTAGATAATACAAAAAATGTCCAAAGTTTTTGAAAAAGTGATATTCTATGGTATACTTTTATAGGCACTAGATGTTCCTGTAAATCTTTGAAATGATAAAGTGACCAACGTACAAAGCACGTGTTTGATACAATTTTAGATTTAATTAAAGACTTAACTTTCTCTAAACCTATCTAGAATTATCTAAATAACGTACACAATTTAGTGATTTTTTTATATGTGAATCATGTAACATGTCAAATAAGTATATAATTATCAGTCTCCTCTTCTATTTCACTTACATTTAACTTATCTTTTGCATCATATTCATGAAGCGAAGTAGACGATTACTAGATGCTGGACCACCTTCCGTACAAAGTATATTCGATCGAAACTTCATTTGTTTAATCCTATTGAACATATTCTTTAGGTGTGATGAGTGGCTCACGACGAGAGAGCTAACGATTTTTTTATGAGACTACGTCTTACGGCAAGGGTAGGGTGTCAATTGAAAATCCTAAAATAACGTCCGATACGAAATATGGTTACAAATTTAACGCTAATAACTTAATTATTGTTTGATAGATTTTCAAGATGTTGCAAATTTCCCCGCATATCAAGTCAACTATCAAAAATTATCTTTCTACAATTGTAAACTATTGAAAGTAACGCAAATTTACTACATGCACAGTATTTCAGTGATTGACATTTCAATGTTGCAATGAAGATTTCAATGTAGCAATGAACGTGTGTTGCAGTGAACGATATATAAGGGGTACTCCTTTGCAAATTATCGCATTCGTTCGGTATTCTTTATTGATTTTTGAGATTTTTGCTCTAGACAATAAGAAGTTTTCACGACTGCTATTTCATTCTGCTCAAGTATTAACAATTAAATAAAAACCCGCATTAATCCACCGATGGTGAGACTGAACCCTTCTTACACTTCACCAGAATTCAAATGTGAGCAATATTGTACTGGATACATATTTTCATCAGAAATTCCAAGAAGATTCAGAGATATTCAATATGCCATACATTCAGTTTATAAAATTAACTATTTGTCAATCCTGAGCGTATTGTTCAGCGATGTTATTAAAATATTACCATTAATAGTCTTTAATGACCTGTTTATGTTAGTTATATAAAAGAGGAAATTACATAAATATTAGAAATTTCATAAAATCAGTCCATAAAATGATTCAGTAAGCTTAATAAGTACATTTTCGTTGAAAATTGGTTATAGTATATACAGACTAATTTTCGAATATACTCGTTGCAGTTCAAAAACAGACCACTCGAGCCAATCGATGCTGCTCTAATTCTATACAGTCGCATAGTGTGGCTAGTCCGCTGTATGTGCTATACAACGCACCAGATGCGACACAATAGAATGCAAGCGGCATCGATTGGTGTGATTGGTCTTGTATGGTTTTGCACTGCAACGAGTATATTGTCATCTCACAATTATGTGCTCTCAGGTATTGTTTTGGTCATATCTCCATGAAGGATTATCCAATCATGATGAAATTTTGACCAGTTATTTGGAGATATCATAGCTTTGACTAAAATCGGTACACAAATAGCTCAGTATGTAATCGGAGACTAAACTGTTTGATTACTATTATAATAGGCCTTCAAGTACTGTTTCGTTCATATCTTCGTAACGGAATGTCCGAATGAAAAAAAAATCAATAGCGTTCTATGGGAATGTTGTAGCTTCCATTTGCCGTCAACAGAACTGAAATCGGTTCACAGATGGCTGAGAAACCGATGTGACATTATTTGTAACGCACACACACATATACACACACACATACACACACATACACACATACATACACACAGACATGTGCTCAGTTCGTCGAGCTGAGTCGAATGGTATATGACACTCGGCCCTGTGGGCCTCGGATAAAAAGTCGAGTTTTCAAGCGATCTTAATACCCCTCTATTCATGTAAGAAGGGTAAAAAGGGTAAATGGAAAATTTATAATCATTCATTTCATATTTCACAGACAAAGAAGAATTATCAACAAGAGTTATCGGAAATTTAATTACTATTATTTGTAGTTTCATTACGTTTTCATTTTAAACATTATTCGTACTCATATAAAATTGATTTAGCCTCACTGTTAGCTATTTTAAATTTTTCCACGACTATTAGGTGTTTAATACATGTCTTATTTTCAATTTCAGTAATAAAGCAGTGGATGTCAGGTATACATTGTACCTACGCTTATTATGTCATTTATCTATAAACGTGAAAACAAATTCTAATCTAAGTAAATCTCAATCCTATAGAAGCTGCAACAGCGGAAGTCTATCAATGGGTGGAAGCCCAACGAACATCGGTGTTGAATTAGAGCTTGTTCAAACAAATTTGGAGAAGCTATTCAGCTATTCTAGAAGAAACAGCTGAAAAGCTTCTCCAAATTTGCTTGAACAAGCTCTAATTCAGCACCGATGTTTGATGGGAGACCAGCTAAGGTACGAATATATATATACTACTATAGTTTACTGGCTTGCTGTTATTATTATTAAACATCATAAGGTCAGTTTATTATGTTCTTTTATGATATTAAAGTACGTGATATAATTGCATTTGAATTTAATTAAAATCACTATAGTACCTATGAGACTCTCTTCAAAAAGTTCTTGTGACTCAAGGAAACGGAATAGAACTTCGAAATTTTAGGTTTACTATTCTTTTTATGCTATATAATTTTAAATCATTCATGGATATCCCAAGTTTTGTAAAATAATTTTAAATCATATTTTTTACTCGTATCTACTTTGTCTAAACTTTCAGGTTCACAAATGGAATTGTTATTATTATTCTTATATTCACTCACTATATTATTTATCATTATAATATTCATTCACTTTATTCTATATAAAGGGCGATACGGTCAAAATTTGGTCAATATCAACTTGACGTATTTCTTTCAATTTTGCATTTAAAAAACCTGAACACCCCTCATTTTGAAGGTGTGTGTGTGTAGAATGTTGCTCCTATTTTGATTTTGGAATTCACTCTTCAGTTGTCAAAATGCCGTCCAAGCAAGAAGAGCAGCGTATCAAAATTTTACTCGCGCATCGCGAAAATCCGAGCTACTCGCACGCAAAGTTGGCAAAATCGCTAAAAGTTGCCAAATCAACCGTTACAAATGTAATTAAAGTGTTTGGGGAACGTTTGTCGACAGCCAGGAAGTCTGGATCGGGGGGAAATCGAAAACCGGAAGCCGCTGAGACGACAAAGAGAGTTGCCGGTAGTTTCAAGCGAAACCCTAACCTATCTCTCCGAGATGCCGCAAATAAGCTGGGTGTATCGTCTACAACCGTGCATCGAGCCAAAAAACGAGCCGGACTATCGACTTACAAGAAGGTAGTGACTCCAAATCGCGAAGCACACGAAACTGTCAAAGTTCGCAAAGAAATATCTGGTTTGGCAAGCCATCTGTACCTGTGGCTTGAAAAGCAGCATTTTCATGGCTTCCGGGACTGTCAACCAAGAAATTTACGTGAAAGAGTGTTTGAATAAACGTCTGCTGCCTTTCCTGAAGAAACACGGTTGTTCCGTACTGTTTTGTCCGGATTTGGCATCTTGCCATTACGGTAAAAAGGCCATGGAGTGGTACGTCGCCAACAACGTGCAGGTGGTTCCCAAGGACAAGAACCCTCCCAACACGCCAGAGCTCCGCCCAATTGAGAAATACTGGGCTATTGTCAAGCGGAACCTAAAGAAGACAAAAAACTGCTAAGGACGAGCAGCAGTTCAAGGCAAACTGGCTTTCTGCGGCGAAGAAGGTGGACAAGGTGGCTGTACAAAATCTGATGGCAGGGGTCTAGCGTAAGGCCCGGCAATTCGGATTTGGAAAAGCGGAAGCCTTACTGAATATTTTTCCTGAATTTTATACTAATTGAACTTGAAAAAGAAATTTAATTTGATTTTTTAAATAAACGATTTTACCGATTTACACGCGTTTTCCCTTGACCAAATTTTGACCGTATCACCCTTTATTAGGCTGATGCAAAATTCAAAATATTTGCTCCCCTAAGCTTAATCGACGCCAATTTGGGTCCTGATAGTCCCCAAAAAATTTTAACACATTTTGTTTTAATTTGGGTTTGCACACGCTATTCAAAGTTTGTATGAGAATTAGTATGAAGAATCTCAAACTTACATTTCCTGATCCCTAACATCTTGATATTATGTCCTTTAACCAAAACTCATATACATTCATATGGTGTAAGTTGTCAACTTTCAAAATGCCGAAGATACCTGACATGTAAAATTTTATACAAAAATAGTTATTCAATAAAACATAAAATACACACTTTAGGTATGATGTTTTATTCTTATTTTTGTTTTCTTATTATTTATATGTTTTTTAAATTTTATATTCATATATTTTTTTTTTTTTTTAAATAATCATTTATTTGTACAGGCTCAATCGAATCAACTTTACAGAGCCAAATTTTCATGTTTTTATACATCATTTGTCTTAAAACTAAAGTTAGGGAGATAAAACCGATTACTCGCGGCCGTCTCGAGATTAATAGGAATTACAAATTACGGATGGGAAAGAGGTGGAATTTAAAGTATGGTTTACATAACACATTAAATTTAAATTCTAAATTATTGAAACACTTATAACTATACAATTTATGGTTTTCTTTTGACTTGAACATGTTTTGAAAAAGAAAAAAAAACACATACACATACACAGATAAAAAAAAAACTTAAAATAAACATACAGGTTAAACTAACTACAATCTAAGACTAATGTTAGTCAAAAACACATAAATGAGTTTCATGTACTCCAAATCACGTACAGCCAAAATATCTCGAATTGGCACATTGGGTTGTCTACCTCGAGCCCGAAGGGAATCATAAAGCCTCGATCTGAAACCACGATGCTCAGCACAAGACCAAATAACGTGATCTGCGTCCTGATAGCCTTGTCCACACTCAGAGAGATTGCTGTCGCTCAGCCCAACCCGGTATAAATGAGCGTTCAAAGAATAATGATTGGACATGAGGCGAGACATGACACGAATGAAGTCTCGACCCACATCCATCCCGCTAAACCACGATTTCTTCGACACCTTTGGGATGATAGAATGTTGCCATCGCCCCAAATCTCCTTTACTCCATTTATACTGCCAGCTGAAGAGTGACTGTTGACGAAAAATAGGAATAAATTCGTTGAAGGCGATTTGTCGATCATAAATATCGCCTTCCATAGCGCCCACCTTTGCAAGCGAGTCCGCTTTCTCATTGTCCGGAATTGAACAATGAGATGGGACCCATACAAAGGTGATGATAAAATAACGCGAAGATAAAGCACTTAGAAGCTCCTGTATTTTCATGAGAAAATACGAGGAGTGCTTTACCGGCCTCAAGGAGCGAATAGCCTCTATAGAACTGAGACTATCCGTGAAAATGAAGTACTGATCCGGTGTTAATGAGGCAACAATTTCTAGCGTAAAATGTATTGCCGCTAATTCAGCGACATATACGGAACAAGGAGCTTGAAGTTTACGGTTGGCGCTATAAATTTCATTAAATATACCAAAGCCTGCTGACTTCTCTATCAAAGATCCGTCAGTGAAGAACGATTTAGTGGAATCAACTTGGCCAAACTTTGCAGCAAATATCACCGGAGCAATCATAGGACGATGATGCTCTGGGATTCCACGAAGCTCCTGCTTCATGGATAAATCAAAATGAACCGAATTGTCGAAATCGGAGAAGCAAACACGATTGGGAATGTTCGGCGAAGGGCTGACATCCTGTGTTATGTACAAATGGTACAAAGTCATGAAGCGCGTTTGAGGATTCAACTCAAGAAGCTTCTCAAAATTTTCGATCACCTGGGGGTTCATAACTTCACACCTGGTGAGGAGCCGGAGAGATAATTCTGAAAACCGATCCGAGAGTGGCAACATGCCAGCCAGCACTTCAAGACTCATGGTGTGAGTCGAGTGCATGCAACCTAACGCGATACGAAGACACCGATACTGAATACGTTCCAGTTTAATGAAGTGCGACCGAGCCGCTGACTGAAAACAAAAACTACCGTATTCCATAACCGACAAAATCGTTGTCTGGTACAACGTTAGAAGATCTTGTGGATGAGCTCCCCACCAGGTCCCGGTAATTGGGCAGAGAAAGTTGATCCATGGCTGGCACTTTCGCTTCACATACTCAATATGGGATCTCCAGGTGCACTTAGAATCGAACCAGACCCCAAGATATTTAAATGACATAGAATGAGTTATCGGCTTACCCCAAATTTGAAGCTTCGGTTGTGCTGGGTTATGCTTCCTAGAAAAACTACCAACTCAGTTTTCTCCGTAGAGAATTCGATACCTAGCTCTAGAGCCCAAGTAGACAAATTGTCCAAGGTATCCTGTAAGGGTCCTTGCAGATCGACCCCATTGGGTCCCGTGACGAGACACTACGCCGTCATCTGCAAGTTGTCTCAACGTACAGTTGTCACCTAGACAACCGTCAATGTCTTTGACATAAAAATTATACAAAGGGGCTTAAACATGATCCCTGGGGAGACCCATGTAGCTAAATCATTGAAGCTGTAGAGGTTCCATGAGAGAAGCTCATATGTTTCTCTGACAGCAAATTGTACAAAAAATTATTCATTAATGGTGAAAAGCCACAAGCGTGGAGTTTATCTGAAAGAACTTCAACAGATACTGAATCAAAAGCCCCTTTATGTCCAAGAATACAGAAGCCATTTGCTCTTTTTAGCAAAAGCTAACTGAATATCAGTGGAAAGCAACGCGAGACAGTCGTTCGTTCCCTTACCCCTACGGAAACCATATTGAGTATCTGAAAGCAGGTTGTTCGTCTCAACCCATTTGTCCAGACGGAAAAGGATCATTTTCTCCAACAACTTTCGAATACAGGATAACATCGCGATGGGTCGATAGGAGTTGTGGTCGGACGCGGGCTTACCAGGTTTTTGAATGGCAATAACTCTCACCCGTCTCCAATCATCCGGTACAATGTTGAATTCCAGAATCTGATTAAACAAGTTCAACATGCGCCTCTTCGCGACGTCTGGGAGGTTCTTAAGCAAGTTGAACTTGATCCTATTAGCCCCTGGAGCCATATTGCCACACGAAAGGAGTGCGAGAGAGAACTCTACAATTGAAAAGGGTTGGCTAATCTCATCTATCGAATTCGTGGTTTCGCGAGGAATCATCCGTGCCGGCACCGAATCTGGACACACTTTTCGCGCGAATTTGAGGATCCATTGGTCCGAGTACTCTTCGCTCTCGTTGTTCGTAGTTCGGTTACGCAACCTTCGCGCCGTGTTCCAAAGAGTACTCATCGATGTCTCGCGCGACAGCCCGTTCACGAATGTTCGCCAGTAACCGCGTTTCTTGGCCTTGATGAGGCTCTTAAGTTCGCGTTCGAGACCGTGTATACTTCGAAGTGCTCAGGTGTTCCACGTCTACGGAAAACCTTAAACGCGTCGGACTTTTTACGGTAAACCTCGGTGCATTGCTGATCCCACCATGGAGAAGGAGGTTTCTTGCGAAATGACGTCCCTGGAACTGGTCGAGTTTGAGCTTGAAGCGCGCTGTCTAAGATCAGGTTGGAGAGGAAGTTATATTCTTCCAGCGGTGAAAGCCTTTCTACCGTCGTTACGGCTTCATCTACTGCTGTCCTAAACTTTGTCCAATCGATGTGACGAGTAAGATCATACGCGACGTTGACAGATTTCGATGGATTGAACCCGGTGGCAACCGAAATTTGTATGGGCAAGTGATCACTACCGTGGGGATCTTGTAAAGTCTCTCATAAATTCCTATTAGGTTGTTATAAAACGACATCCATAAAACTCAGGTCAAGGCTTTTTGTTTTGATTGATTCCCCTAACACCTCATGAAGACTAAAATGTGGCTATTTGGCCCACTCTGGCAGAGGTCCTGAAGAGGCAGTTCCAGATTGGATTAAAATAAAACGACTTTATTATGACCGAATTAAAAGCAGTTTATCAACCATAGGTTAACTACAATCAAAGCAATTTGACATCTTTAAAAGCCTGTTTCGTGCCACTTCCACTAGACGCTTGCCGAAACCACAAAAACAGTTTTATCCATATTAAAATCGTATTCATAAATTTCGTTTACTCTCAACAAATTCATTTCGGCAGAAATAACTATGATAGAAAAAAAAATTACCCATGTCAAATAAAACGTCAGTATTTTCAAAGTAAAATATCTATCGCAGCTTGATTTATGATAATTTTTTACTAGTTTCAACCAACAGTGCTCAAATTTTATGTGCCACATAAAATTCATCGTGTAAAGATCTTGCAAAGAGCTGAAAAACTAGGCGCGCTTCCAAAATACGTTCTACTTTCTACAAAAAAAAATGTTAAGAAAACATTTAACTCTCTGTTGCAGATAGTTTTCTTGCTCAATCATTATTATTTTTTACTTTTTTATCATCCCACAATGACTGCCATCAAAGTTTTTATTAATAAGTCATTTATTTTTCTTTTTTAAGTTCAGTTATTACAGAATACAGGAGAAAAATTCAGCTGAACTTCCTTTTAACAGAATGCGAATTGCCGGGTCTTTCGTTTAACACCTGCCAGCAAATTTTGTACAGTCTCCTTGAACACTTTGTTCGCAGCAGAACGCCAGTTTGCCTTGAATTGTTTCTCGCTCACAATAGCTTTTTGAGTCTTCTTAAGGTTCCGCTTGACGATGGCCCAATATTGTTCGATTGGGCGGACCTCTAGGGGTGATTCAAAAATGACGTCCATCAAATTTCAGGTTTTTTAAACCCTCTCCCCCCCCTCTGTCACAAACGTGGTCACCCCCCCACCCCCCCCCCCCCGTTGGATGTCACACTTTTGAAAAAATAAAAAATAAAATGCATGGGTTTTTG
Organism: Aedes japonicus; assembly: GCA_034211315.2. NCBI lineage: Eukaryota > Metazoa > Arthropoda > Insecta > Diptera > Culicidae > Aedes > Aedes japonicus. Next base: position 46,552 of record JASCZW010004904.1, read on the forward strand.
TGTTTCCGAATTCAATTATAACGTTTATTTCAGTTCAAAGTTGATCATTTACTTGTCTACATGTTTAAAACTCTTCTGTCCACGGATTGCTGAAGTGTGTATTGATGGAAATTACTGGAAGAAATGAATCAAGATTTTCGTACACTGGCATTTGCTTTCCTGTCAGTTCGACATCGTTTTCGTCTAGCCATTGAACCTCGTCATCCTCGTCGTCAAGGGAAACCAAGAGTTCTTTGTCTCGCTTTGCAATTACCTTTTTTGGCTGCAGTTTTCCCAGACGCGGTTTACAGCATGTTTTTTCAAAAGAACGCCAGATGCGAAGTAAACTCCACACTCATCACATTTCCTCTCTGGTAACTTTTCTGTTACAGATGGACAAAACATATCATATGGCATGTTTTCTTCTGCAAAAAATGCTAGATTTTGAAACAGCGGTGCGTACCTCATAGCAGATGTTTGTGCCTGATTTGCCACGTTTATGACCGGTGTGTAGCACAAAGGAATTGGCGCTGGCAAGAATCTTCGCTGGATGTAACGCAGATAAGAACTGCGGAACGGAGCGCAACATTTCTCGTCAGTACATTTAACAATCTGTAACATATACTGGGATGAACGAACATGCTTTGCCAACAATCTGCAACATATACTGGGATGAACGAACAAGTTTTTCCGTTCCAGTTCCGCATCCACCGTCTTCCCTTGGGCATCCAAATGGGTTCCGAACTTGTCGTGAAGAAGAACGGTTCCTGAAAGCTGCTTAGACAATGGAGCCATTCTGCGCTCCACAGGGTTGTATGCGCTGCGACCTGGTACATTAGTGCAGATGAACAAAGCATCTAGATCCAATCGCGGATTCTCATCTGGCCCTCCATCCGTACTCACAATGAGAACAGACTTCGGCGTTCCGTTCGGCGCTTTAAGACATTCCTCCTCGAAATCCGGCAGAGTGTAGAGATGTTCAAAATCCCGAGCATGGCTATATGCAGTTGATTTGTCATGTTTGCCCGAACGTACAGCAGCATATGTCGGACCTGAGTACGTTACAGCTGCTTTGTCTCCAAACTCGTGTTCCTTGATCACCAAACCAGCATACACTGAGGGAATGAGTTTGTGACGATCCGCAACAGCCCAATCATGATCTGGCAACCGAACTACATAATCCATATGCATGATGAGTGGTGCTTGCAAAGTTGCGGCTGCAATGCCCAGCGGCACTCTCGCTTTGTCGTCTTGACTCAGTTTTGCTACTTCAGTAGGGCCCAAGAAAGCGGCCAGTTCATCAAGCGCATTCATAGATGCCATGCAAAATTTTGTGTCAACGTGGAACTTCTGAAGGTTTTTACCTGGTTTAGCGAGCTTCACAGGAACAGTTCGTACGTGTCGCTTACCTTCAATGGTATTTCTGATCCGAGGCAAAAGACGGTAAAAACCGATGTTCTAGATATATCAAATCCTGCTGACCGTAGTCCGCCTGTCAGTTCGTCGAGTGTTCGGATAGTACGTAGGTTTTCAGATCTTTAAATGAAAAATGATTTAAAAAACTTCATTAATGTCAGTTTTGAATTTTAAATCATCTGAATTGAAAAGTAAAACAACAACTTGACTGATTCTGAATAAGAAATGGCCATTCAATCAATAATTACGTTGTATCTTTTTATTACATTAGATGAATATTTTAGGTGAGATAATTTTAAAGATCTAAAAATAAATCTAATTAAAAATATGCTGATACGTAGCTTTCCTCTAGATCACATCGGTATGAGTGATTTTGAAGATTTTGATAGAAATTTTGGTATAACGACATTGGATGTGTTTCTCGAGATATGGAAAATGATGTGGACATATTCTCGATTTTCTTTATAGTAAAGATGTTAAAAACATTGATTTTAGTAGAAAAAAGTACTGGTGGGGAAAAATGCTTGGAATTAATCGTAAGTCCGAAAAAATTGTATGATTTGAAAGTTGAATAAATAGTGAAATTGCGAATAGTCTAACAGAATTGTTTTCGATTGGAAAAATTTATATATTGAACTTAACAAATTTGAAAGCGGAGCGTTTTTGTTTTTTTGAAATGTATCGAGAATTTTCGATATTTTCCTGATCATTCTGGGAAGTTCCACTCAAATTCTCATAGCTTGAGAACGATAAATGATCCCACCTTGACCTTGGTTTCATGGAATCAATATAGCCAATTTATTGACAATGTTGGTATCAACGATGTTATTTTTCGATTTCCTTCAACCCTAGAAACTATTGTGAAAAATTTCTTCCATATCATATTTTGTCAGTTCGCTGAGAAAAATTTAAATATTTCCATCTTAAAAACGTTTTTCTACGACGCTAAGTTTCTATTTTAAGGCACTGTTAGTTAAATTGGGAAAAAATTCATACATTTTTTCATATCTCAAAAACGAGAAATGTTCCTAAATATTCTGGGCTGTAAAGAATTAAAATTTGATTTTTTTTTTCGCAACGTGCGGTACTCTTCCCAAAGTTCCCGATCATTTTTGTTTTTACAAAATTTTGTGCAAAACTTAATCTAGATCATATTTTATATTGAGGAGAATTTTTCGATTCTTGAATTATACATTTTCTTTAAATAACTGGAAATCGTAAAATTTTCGAAAGAGCATTCCAGGAAAATGAGCGCCCCAGATTTTTTTTCAGCATTTTCATGAGCCCCTTTTTTCCCCTCCCCTCCCTATTCCTTCCCCAAAAACAGAGCTGTAAGGAATCAAAATTGTTTTTTTTTTGCAACGGACGGTGCTTTTTCCAAAGTTGCCGAACGATTTTCTAGAAGCTAAAATGTGGTGCAACACATATTCGAGAATTTTTCCATATTGCTTGTCCCAATAAAATGTTGAATATTGATATATGGTCTATGACATAAAATAGTCAAAACTTGCATGGAATGTAGCCATTTTATTCCGAAACTCAATCGATATAATTGTTCATTAGTGACTAGGCACAAACCTAAGCTTTCAGTTAAAAACAAAAGTTGATAAAAATAAGGACAGTTTGGAGGTTATTGATGGTACTGAATATACAATCAAATGTTTAAGATAAACTCTGAAAGATTTGGATATTTGCGGTTATAAGTCAGAACACAATTTTCATCAAATCTAAAATTTTGTAACGAATATGCAATAATACAAATTGAATATTCAAAAAGACTTAAAACCAATAATAATGTTCCTACAAATTTGTGAAAACAAGTTAAGAAAAAAAAAACTGAAAGCTGGGTGGCACTAATGGGGGGGGGAGGCATTAGGTCGTTTAGAAAATTTGAAATGCTAAGTTTTACTTACCATTTACCTAACACCCAGCATTTTTTTCGCAGCCCCCTGCCCATCATCCAGACCGCCCTCTACCCCTCCTCCCTCCTCCCATACCAAAGCATTGTTCCATATTTTGTGAAATCAAGATTTGAGACTTTTAGTTACTTAAAAAATGGAACATACAAACTGAGAAATTTCATAAACTGACAAAATTTTCAAAACATTAATTTATAATTTTGAATAGTCTCGAGATGAACCCACCAAGAGCTGCAAGCCTTAAATCAAGATAATTTCATCCTTAAATGAGGATTTTTTTACGCAATGCTATTGTTGTTATAAACGATTTTCATGTTATTCAAAATTCTTGCCTTCGCCTCTCATCAGCTGACGCTCCATGCTGGGCCAGATCGACCAACGTCTTCAGCAACTCTGGTTGGTCAGTCTCGATCAGAGGTCGTCCTTTATCGGGCCGCATCTTGAGACGCTTGGCAAGATTAGCGTTTGTTTCAAACTTTTCCTCAAGAATCTTCTTTCTATTCAATCGATTTGTCTTCTGGCGTTGCTGATCCGATTTCTTCTTCTCTAGGTCCTTATTCAGCGATTTTTCTGTCCAGCCGAAAGCATATCATTCCGCTCCCTAATCAGCAGGCTCGAAATCTCGGAATTAACAATCTCCAATTGTTTGGAAATCGCCTCCTGTTTGGGGCATGCAATATTAGAGGGAGCACTTTTATCCGAATCCGCAGGAGCTTGTGAAGAACTGGAGGTTCCCTTTTCCAGTGGTACTTGTGGAACATTTTTGACACGCTCTCCACTCGCAGCAGAAGGTCCCTTTTCTGCTATCTTGAAAAAACCCATCAGTGTACCTTTTGTTTTGGAAGCTTCCGTTTTCAATGTGCTGATTTCCGATTGAAAAAGTTCTTCACAATTAGATTCGTTTTATATATCTCGCCAGTATGTATGCGCCGCCTCCTGGTTCGCTTGTCGACTGCGCAGCGGGTATTCACGGCAAAATGCATCGGACAGCGTTTGAACCATTTGATTTCGGTCCATCTTTAAGATAAGAAATTAGAATATTATGAACATCACTTTCTCGTAAACCTACCTTGGTTAATCAAATCAATATACAACGCCACCAAAAATGAACAAAACATAATTTTCAATAAAACCACACCACTACGCAGTTTCAGAATGAAGAAAAGCTCTTGCGGTTCGTGCTCATTGATGATACCAACATGAATGTCAACAGTACACAATTATTCGCACCCACACGACTAAGTAAATATGCGTATGTATTTGCGTTCGCCGTACTCTCAAACTTTTTGACGCTTTTGTTATTGTAGCAACGCTAATCAAAGTTGATTACCTAATGTAGCACGCTCATTCGGATTTACCCAAAACTTAGTAACTTTTATCCATTTTCAAAAAAACATGCTGAAACATCCAACCATGGGTATGGCAATTTATTAAAGTGGGTAAATCTAACTCTATTTCATAAATCTAGTTTATACCTACTGCAACATATTTGTATTTTTTCATACCGTGATTTCCAGTTAAAAAAAACTAAAGTTTTACAGGGAAAAACAGTGATTAGTCTTCAGTCCGCCAATAGTGATAAGTGATTCAGATTAATTTATGCAATCTGCTTAAACGAAAAGCCGGGCTTGGCAACGAAGTTTTTTACATTGATGCATCATTTCGCAACATGTCGCAGAGGCAAAGGATTGGCCAAATTTCTGCTGAATCAGAATACTGTCTGGATACTCAAGACGGAAAAAAAACTGTGCCGTTGTAAGCAGCAAACTTGTTTGTTGACATTCAAACTAAGAAACTAGTTGTTTTAAAATGTGTTTTGCTGATCTAAACCTACGATTTTGTTTTGAAATTAACAAGCAGATCTTAACGATCTTAGTGGGGCCCTTTTCAGCTTTAATCCAACTTCAATGATGCACTAGACGTAATACATATGCCCTATATATGCACGCAGCCTCGTGGTTACTTGGGCTGGCTTAAAAAAAACCTTCAGTGTACCTTTCGGTTTCGAAGCTTCCGTTTTCATGGTGCTGATTTTCGATTTGAAAAGATCTTCACAATAGGATTCGTTTTTTATATCTCGCCAGTATTCACACACACGGTTGGCTTATTAATTGCGCAGCGGGTATGCACGACAAAATGCATCGACCAGCGTTTGAATCAAATCAAAATTCAACACAACCAAAAATGAACACAATAGGATTTTCAACAAAATCAAACGTCGACGAAGTTTCAGAACATGTATGACAACATTAAATAATTTTTTGCATTCAGAAAACTAAGTAAAATGTGTATTTTCATTTCCCGTACACTCAAACTTTTCGACTCCTTTGTTTTCGTATTAACGCTGATAAATTTAAATAACCAAATGCAAAATTTTTGGATGTCACATTTTTATAAACCCCCCTGTCACATATTGTCACAAATTTGATACCCCCCCTAAACAATGGACGTCATTTTTGAATCACCTCCTAGCTCTGGCGTGTTGGGAGGGTTCTTGTCCACAGCGGCCACAGCGACAACAAAAAGAGTTGCCCGCTGTTTCCAGCGGAACCCCATCATCTTCGTCCGAGATGTCGCAAAGAAGCTGGGAGTGGCGCCTTCAACCGTGGATAGAGCTACAAAACGAGCTGGACTGTCGACTTTCAAGAAAGTGGTGACTCCAAATCGCGACGAAAAACAAAACACGTCGGCCAAAGCACGATCACGAAAGTTGTACGCGACGATGCTGACGAAGTTTGATTGCGTGGTACAGGACGATGAAGCTTACATCAAGGCAGACTTTAAACAGCTTCTTGGACGGGAATTTTATACGGCAACCGGACGGGGAAGGGTGGCAGATATTTTCAAGCACATTAAACTGTCAAAGTTCGGGAAGAAATATCTGTTATATCCACGCAGTTTAAAACAAGCAGCATTTTGAAACAAGCGAATCAACCGCATGATGCAGCCATAAACAAGAACTTGTTAGCAATTATTGCGAAATGGCAGCAGTTTCTGACTGCGCCCGTGTCAGTCCTTAGCAGTCGTCTAAAGATTTAAGCCGCATCAAAATGTCAACTGAATGAGAAAAGATTAAATCTAGAACGAAGATTTACCACGCGCTGATCGATCGATGTCATAATTATCTTTTAAAAACCACTTTTTTTGTTCACTGCTTCTCTCATAAGCGACGATGTTTTTCATTATAGCGCTGCAGAAACAGACACCATCAATCTTTTCTTGTTTCAGTATAGGGTCATGCTCAGATTTCCGTCGTATTACTTCACTTTGATTCTAAGTTGAGAACATACAACTCCACGATTTGGATAAAAACAATTTGTTGAGATACATATTCCCATACAGTGTTAACATGCATTTGAAACGAAAAACGTCATTTTCGAGAAAGTAGCGCTTCACCCTAAGACACTTTCAACTACTGCGAGTGAGCACTGGCTGAGCGCTGAAGAATGTACTTGACACCAATTTTGAGTGGATGGTGGCCAGGCTAGAATATGTTAAAAGGCTTTGTGATGAGATTCCGCTTTTTTACACTGGGGTGTTGTTGTCGTGTTCGGGGCTTTTTTCTGTATGTGTAGATTTCATTATCAATCAGAAACATAAAGGGTACAAAGTGCGTGTGAAATCTATGAAATAGCACGTTCATTAGAAATTTTGCTGCGTTCAGTTGGATTCGAGCTTGGGCGCTTATGAAAAATGGTTGTCGTCATTTTTTTCTCAAGTGTGTTATTATTATCTCCTCCAAACCAAGGATTTCATACTGTGTACATATATCACACATTCTTCTATATATTGACACAATATTCTTTCAGTTTCAGTCATCAAAGTTATGAATCAGTGGCTTCAAAGGAGTTCAGAACAATTTCTGGCAGGCTTATTGAAAATTATTACATAAATACGATTCAGATTCAAGCTCCTTATAAGTGATAAGTGATGGATGATATTTAACGCTTGTTGACTGTCCATGTTGATTGTATGGGTATGGGTTTTCGGCAGAGCTATTTTGCAGTTCTGCAGGTTTTGGGAAGTACTTCCTCGAAGTTTGGGGAAGTATTTCCTGAAGTTCTCGGAAGCAAATTCCTGAAGTTCTCGGAAGAACATTCCTGAAGTTCTCGGTAGATCTTCTCAGAAGTTCTTCATAGAACTTCCCTGAAGTTTTCGAAATAATCTCCCTAAAGTTCACGGGACAATTTCCACGAACTTCTCGGAAGAAATCCCATGAAGTTCTCGGAATAACTTTCTCCAAGTTCTTGGAAGAAGTTTCCTGAAATTTTCGGAAGATTTTCCCCAAAGTTCACGGAAGACCTTTTCAGAAGTTGTCGGAAAAGCTTCCTCGAATTTTTCGGAAAACTTCCGTGATATTTTCAGAAGAAACTTCTTTTTTATGAGCTTCTTTGAAGTTCTCGATAGAACTTCCCTGAAGTTCTGGGAAGAACTTCTTGAACTTCTTGGAAGAATTTCCCTAAAGTACTCGAAAGAACATCCCTGAAATTTTCAGAAGAACTTTCCTGACATTCTCGGAAGAACTTCCCTGTGGTTCTTTGAAGTACTTCTCTGTAGTTCTGCGATTGTAGTGATTTATTTAACACGAAAAAAAGTTTTTTTCCTGAATGATTTTCGTTGATTGTTGGCAAGCTTCTGTTCTTCGATCATCAACATTTACTCCCCTGCTCAAGTCTCCGCTTCATGGGTCCTTCCTCTGCATGGTTTGAAGGTATTTGAATACTGGCGTTCCCATGTTTTGCATTCCAGTCTCTGAATATCGTTGCCAGTTGCCTTCCTCTTTATGGTGTTCCACTTGTTCTTGGGCGTGTAGTTATTCCCCGAATGACAGGAGGAGCGAGAGCTGGATACTCATGCGCCCTTTCTGCTGGTGTTGATGATGGTGCGGAACTCGTTGGGATCTCATTCAGCCCACTAGTCATTCTGATACTGCTAGCTCTGGAATATTCCCATACTCCTCATCAAGGATTTGATGTTGTTGGCTTCGTGGTAGTCTTCGTTTTCGCGTGTGGATTCCGGGATTCTCCTTCAGATTGCAAATAAACTGGAAGAGAGTAATGGAAGAGACGCCAAGGGACTTTTTTATGCGGTAAACTGTTGCCAAATGGCACCCTCCCACCTTGGCAAACTCTTTCGGCTTCTTCTGGGCAAGCAACAAACTGGTGATAACTTCTTTCGCGAACATTTTGACGAATTTGCAATAAAACAAATAGAATTTTTGGATGCAGCACTTGAAATAAAACATAAACAAATACACTTTTGACATAAATTAGTCACTGGCTACACGAATTAACCCAATACTCAAGTTTGAACATTTTCGCATTATTTTCTCCTGCACCCTGTATTCCGTAGCAGAGTATAAAGAAAGTTATTATTTTTTATTTCAATTGAGCACCTGTCAAATGGACGAGACCTATTACAGGCTCTTTTTGTATGCTGGTAAATTGACTCTTTGCTTGAAATGGTGGTTCTCCGGAAAAGAATAGTCCAATGCTTTAGCATTTATGATCATCGTTAAATGATTGGCTAGAAAGAAATTCAAGTAAAAATGCTGCAAAAATCTCCACTTTTGCGCCAATGCCAACCGACACACAAACCATCGAAACAGCTCATTGAATTCAAATAACTACGTCCCGCATGCAACGAAAACTGCGTGCATGTTTACTACCTTTGGGAGGCCACCTCTGCCGCAATGCATTTCAACTGTGCTAATGCTAATGCGACCCGGCTTGTGCCTCCACCGACTGCCGGCCGGTTGGGCCTCATGCAATTGCACTTGACGTCATCCACCGTCGTCGGCGTCGTCGGCGTCGTCATTGTGAACCATTCAAGCGGGAGAATTGCGATCGACTGCGCTTTCGTCGTTGCGGCATGTATTCCCTTTTTTTCGCACAATCCATTAACAGCAGGCTCATATCGGTTATTGTCGATGTGAGCACTGCAAGAGTGTAGTTCGACGTTTAAGGAAATCGATTTATGAATGAGATAGCCCGAGGCAATACCAGCCACGTCGATTCGATGAGGCAGCTAATGTAGCCGACTGAATGGGGTGGTGCAATTACCCATGTAAGTGTTTTGCGAGAAATTGCTCCCAGCATGTGGGATCTTGTACATACAATCGTGCGTCTCCATCAGGCAGCAATTTACATGCAAATAGGGGTGTGAATTGGAAATTAAAAATTCAAACATGTGGCGCATGCAGGTCTAGGTTGTTGTCACTTAGCAAAATCCAGTTCTTGTTTAATCGAGCGTGTACTTCAAACATCCGGACATATTCTGACACTTGATCGGCAGATGGAAAAATTGTCACTCATGTTATCATCATTATTGCACGGATGGCAGTTTTCTGCTGATCTCAGTTGACAGGAGCCATCAATCATTTTCCGGTTAGCAGAAGATGCTGGTTGAACGTTAACTTTTTTTTCGTTGCTCACAGAAGCTTTAAGAAACATTTTTCATCCTGGAGTTTTTAATTGCACTCGCGTGAATAACTATACCGAATGCCTCCCTCATTGTAAGGTTATCAGATTTTTCATTACAATAAGTATTTTTATGACTTAATTGTGAAACGAATTGGTGGGATTCTCGACACAACTTAACAGCAAACAATAATTCAGCGGAAACGATTTCGGGATTTGAGATGGGATGAGGGAAGGGGGGTCAGTGACGAGCAGTGGGATCGATTTCTAAACGCGCTTCCATTCCCGACGCACTTAACTAAACCTATCCTTCTCAGCATTGTGAGGTGGCGCCATTTCTGATAAGCGTTTTCCGAGCACGTCTTCTTTACGATAGCTAATTAAAAGATCAATTGTTCTGGCGAACAGACATCCATAGGTGGAGCCAGGCAGCATTTTAGGGGGTTGGATTAGAGTATTTCAATGATTTTCCCTTAGCGCTCAGCGTTTTTTTTTTTGACAATGTATACTATCGTATACCTAGTTTTGTACATAAATAACACATCAAACGCAACTTAAAAAAAATCTAGACTTAATACAAAGTTTAATTCACCTGAATCGATACTAAAGCGTGTTTCAATCAAAATTTGGTCGACTTAAACTTGACGCAGTTCCTTTTCTCGTTTTGATTTTGAAATTAGCACTTCAGTTATCAAAATGTCGTCAAAGGAAGAGAAGCAACGCATCAAAATTTTGCACGTGCATGGCGAAAATCCAACCTACTTTCACGCAAAGTTGGCGAAATTGTTGAGTGTGGCTCAATCAACTGTTACCAACGTATTAAAAAAAAATCTGATGTGGCAGGCCATCTGTACTTGTAGCTTGAAGAGCAACGTTTACATTGCGGAACCATCAATCAAGAAATGTATCTGAACGAGTGCCTACAAAAACGTCTACTGCCTTTCCTGAAGCGACATAATTTGTCCGTTCTATACTGGCCGGATTTGGAATCTTGCTATTACGGAAAAAAGGCCATGGAGTGGTATGCTGTCAACAACGTTCAAGTGGTGCCCAATGACAAGAACCATCCCAACACGCCAGAGCTCCGCCCAATCGAACAATATTGGGCCATCGACAAGCGGAACCTTAAGAAGACTCAAAAAGCGGTTGTTAGCGAGAAACGGTTCAAAGCAAACTGGCGTTCTGCGGCAAATAAAGGACACAAGTAGACCGTTCAAAATCTGATGGTAGCCCAAGTAACATTTCCGAAACCATCCAGTTTTATTAGGTTTTATAAAATTTTCATGAAATCCACTGGAAATCAATTTGGTTTTATTATGTCAGAAAGAGGTGCCAATAGATTTCAAATTAAGTCAGGTTTATGAGACCCAAACACAGTGTCTTTACAACGGTCTTAAAATCTTGTTTTCTAAAATTCCCTTTACTCGTATAAAAGGTTTTATTTCGTTTTTATGAACTCGTAAAATGCTGTTTTGAAATGCCGTTTTAGAACTCATTCGAATTATTTTATTATGGTCAGTTGAAGAAGCATTTGAAGCATTTTTGCCTCCAGTAAATGCATCAAACGGCATTGAGGAAAGTCGCCAAATGACCAACTAGTTCTATAATAGCCATTGCGAAGATAAATTGGCTTTTTGGCAAAACTGTGATTTTTTCGCCATATTGAAATATATGAAATAATGTGGAAATGTGGAAAAATAAGCACACCAAATTTAAAATGTAATCTAAATAAACTGCAGATCAGAGACCAATTTACTTACTTCTAGATAACATTATTGAAGTGCATAAATTTTCAGGAAATTCATTATTAGTTTATCGAAAATATTTGTTTCCATTTTAATTTTGTTGATGTAAACTTGCATAATCTCCGAGACGCATTTAGATTCGCATCCCTTTCGCGCCAATATTCACCATAAAATTCAATACTCATATGATTTGGAGCATCTCCAGGTGTACCGATAAGGGAGGCTGTGTTGGAAAAAGGTGCTACGAATGGCCATGTTCTTGGAGTCGTAGGCCGTTTTCATTCGTCAGCTGGTGGGCGCGGAACTTTCCAATCGTCGGTCTGAATTCTTCCTCCTGGCCTACCTGATCGTTAAGGTCTCGTATGATGATCTTGACGTCATGGCTTGGGCACTCTCGTTCAACCTGCGCGTAGAATGCGTGTCATCATCAGTGCTTCCGGAGTAAGGGCTGTGCACGTTGACTATGCTAAAGTTGAAGAATCGGCCCTTGATCTCAACCTGAACATTCTTTCGTCGATCGGCCACCAACCGATCACGCGACTCTGCGTATCGCCCATCACGATAAAAGCGTGTGTTGCCGCAGTTCTGGTAGACAGTATGATAACCTCTAAACGTTCGCACCATGGATCCTGTCCAACACACCTCCTGCAGCGCTACGATGCTGAATCCGCGGTCCTTCAGTAGGTCGGCGAATATACGGGTGCTCAAAATAAAGTTGAGAGATCGGCAGTTCCACGTACCGAGTTTCCAATCGTAAGTCCTTTTTGTTAGCTAGGGTCGTTGCCGTTGGTCTCGGTTCGTATTATTCTGTTGCTGATTTTCCGTTGTAATTCTTTTTTACGGCTGGCTCGCAGGGCCGGACACCAACGCCCAACTTTCCAGAGGACCATAGTGCACAGTTGAGCTTAGAGTCCTTTCCTGGCACTTGAACGTCGATCAGCCCCTAACATCGGGGACAGACGCTGTTGAGAGCTTCTCCTCCTGGAGAACAGACGCTCGGGTTTGCAGAAGCAGACCTCCCTTCCCTGTCAGCCTACGACCAATGTTCCCACTGGCGTTGGTTACCCGATCTTCCCTAAGGTTGCTCGCAGGTAGGTAGGGATAGAAGTTACTGAACAAGAGGCTAAGGACCACTAAATAGGGTCTATTTTAAACCTGCAGGTACGTGAAGTACCAGTGGTACGCATTGTCCAGTTATTTACCAGTCATTTACCTATTGTTGATTATGTCTTATCCTTAATGTTATGTTTAACAAATAAATGTATGTAATGAATTTGAGCGTGATATTCTATTAAAAACAAACCATTTTTATTTTTTGATATTTTCCCGCAACACTAGATCCGGTCACCAAAAGATTGCTTCCGCGAACACGTCCTGACACGTCAGGAAAGGAGATGGTGTCGCTCAAGCAAGTTGCCGTTGGGGTGTGTGAAGGCTCTTATCTGGCACTTGTCTAAAGCGAATTAACTCTCTTGCCCTGACAAGGGCGGATTGGGTTCCACAAGTCCGTCAAAGCAACAACTCAATTGCCGGCAGACCGTAAATACCGGCTGGACAGGATCGCTATTTCTCGGGTGGACTGCAACAACGACGCCTCGGCTGGAAGGATGGTTAAAGAAAAGACTAGCCACTAAGTTTACACTAGTTTACACTTTGAATAACGACGTAAAACTGAACCAAATTCTAATAAAGTAGTAGTAAAATTGATCTTTATTTTCATTGTTTGTCTTATATACTAATTTAACAAATTAAGTGTTTTAGCCTTTTGGGCTCTTCAGCTTTGTTTTATGTTTTGTGTGTTTTGGGTGTTAAGTGTGTTTTGTGTTTAGTTAATTTTTTCAACTCAGCCCTTGGGGCATTGCTTGTTAAAATTTGATTACCTACCTAATCTACAACTAAAACTACAACTTGAAAATCCTAGGGGTGAGGAACACATTTCGAATGACCTGGTGATCCGATGTCAGGCAGCGTGCCCTGTACCGGTTGATAGACTCACTAAAACGATCGTCGAGCATTCTTATCCCGGCCAGATGGTGGACCTCAGATGTTCTTTTCCTCGGAGGGGTGTTCAGGATCATCCTGAGGAACTTATTTTGAACACGCTGAAGTTTGAGGTGATGTTTTTTAGCGCAGCTCTCCCAGATTGGCATGCTTGCTAATAGACTGATTTGCTAATAGACAGCAAGCTTGTTTTTCAGGGACAATGTAAACCTTCTGTTGATCAATGGGTACAGTAGCTTCAACAGAACGTTACACTTTGTGACCGTTTTGTCAACCTGTTCCCTGAAAATAAGCCTGCTGTCTATTGTAACGCCAAGATAGACAGCTGATTTGGCCCAATCCACCGTTGTGTTGTTTAGGCTATTTTACAATCCTCAGGCGGAACAAGTCTGGGAGAGTTGGAGTGTGGAAATAGGATGACCTGGGTCTTCGCCGCATTGATACAGATCTTCCATTCGGTGAAGTATTCAGACAGAACATTCAGGCTTCGCTGCGGTTTCGCTGTAAGCGCTCTTATTACCCTACCATTGTGGACGACTGCGGTATCATCGGCGAACAACGACAGAGATCCATTTTCAGGGAGCGGGGGTATGTCCGAGGTGAATAGGTTGAACAGAAGTGGACCTAGGATACTTCCCTGCGGAACACCGGCGGAAATCTCCTGTGCATCGGAAACTGCACCTTGCAGCGAAACACGGAATGTTCTGTCCGATAAATAATTTTTAATTATCTTCACCAGGAAGATGGGAAGATTATATCGATGCAGCTTGTACACCAAGCCATCATGCCACACGTTATCAAAGGCCTTCTCGATGTCGAGAAGTTCCATGGCAGATGATTTCGAAACAGACTTGTTCCGTCTGAGGATGTTAATAACTCGGTTAAGTTGGTGAATTGTCGACCGACCAAGTCGAAAGCCAAATTGTTCGTTAAGCAAGATATTCAGCTCGTCGGCAGATGAAGGAAGCCAACGGTAGATCGCTTTCTCAAACAGCTTGGATAATCCTAAGAGAAGGCTGATGGGCATATAACTCTTGGAACATGAAGGATCTTTCCCAGGTTTCTGGATGAGGATGACTTTGGCTGACTTCCAACACGTGGGGACGTAGCCAATGATTAAAAACCATCGCCAGATGGTTATAGAACGGGGGGCTCAATTGCTTGAGCTCCAAGTTCAAGATGTTATCGAAACCTGGGGCCTTCATGTTCTTTGAGCATTTGATATAGGTCAACAATTCGTCAGCTTAGATCTCCAACTCCTCTGTGAAGTCGTTGGGCGTTGATGGATGTTAGTAATAAGCGCGCTAACGGCAGCTTCGTGTGGACTGACGATCTTATGTCCGAGATTGTGGGAGCTGACGAAGTGTTGACTCATCTCAGCAGCCTTCTCTGCAGGAGTTATCAAGCGATCCTTAGAGCCATTGCTGTCTGGTGGGATCAACGATGGAATGGGCCTTAGCTTAGTTTTTAAAATTTAAAAAAAAAACTTCCAGAACGGCTTTGCACAATCTGGGAGAGAGCGGAACTTGTCGGCGCAATTGTTATTCTTAAGGTCCACTATTCTGGCCTTGATGATTTTCGTCACTCGGTTACAGTGACTTTTTAGCGTTGGCAAACCAGTTCGCTGGTATTGCCTTCGAATGGCGTTGCGCAATTGAATCAGCTCTTTAGTGGATCTATCAATGGGTACAGAGTCACTCACCTGATCAATCACCGGTACATGTTGCTCCCGGGCCTGGGAGATCGCTTGCTCGATGCTCTGCAGCTGCCGTTCGATGTCATCAACCGAATCAAGGTGCGTGTCGAAATCGATGTTGTCGTCAACGTGTTGTCGGAACCTTTCCCAACTGGCCCGTTGGTAGTTCCGTCTGGTGATTCGATTCCGGTTGACCGAGGAGTCAACTTTGGCCACCACCGGATAATGGTCCGAGCTGGGCTCCTGGTGCACGACCGGCTGGGCGATGTTGTTCCCCATGTAGTTACTACCTCGACTCCGATGGCTTCGATGGACTGCAGCTGAAATCTCGGAAGCAGATGGCAGTTGATGTTGTAGCGCAAGGCGATTGCAACTCCTCCTCCACTAGAGCTGCTACGATCAAGTCGCACAATCCGATAGCCAGGAATGGAGACGCTAAGTTCGGGCTTGCGGTGCGTCTCCGTGACGATGGCGATGTCGATGTTTTTCCCGTTAAGAAAGTCACCGAGCTCAATAAATTTGTTCCGGATGAAACAAGCATTTAAATTAAGAATGTTGATGGTGCGTTTACATAGTTGAAATATTGCGTCAGCTGCTTCTGATTGGCTATTGCTGTGTAACGCAAATAAAAACTACATTCTGATTGATTAGAATGGGAGGAAGCCGATGACCTGCCGCTGCTCGGTGGTAGCGCGAGATAAAAAGAAGGGAGCAGGAGGCATGAAGGAAAATGTCTCTGCTGTGACTGAATGTGACTGATGCAACGTTCGGTAATCTGCAGGTGTACGGTGACTAGAAGAGGCACGAGATTCGAAATTATTTCGCTATTGCGAACAGGGCTTCTAGAGCCTCTTGAGATCTGGAGATCAAGACCCAGTACGGTAGTGCACTTTATGCGGTGTGTTACACCGTCCTGGGACAACACTTTAAGTCAAACATTGGCAAGCACTTCTTGCAATAGTGATGCGTCATGCTGATAATATCTCAAGCAAAAAGGAACGGAAATATGTCGCAATAGATCTAACAATGTGTCACAGTGATGAAGATACCTACCTGACCAGGAACTTATTACTAATTTCACTTCACAGTGAAAACAAAATGAAATCGAAAAACATTAGTACGAATGTCACCTACATGAAGAAATATGAACGTTCATCCTAAGTAACCATTCGAATGCAATCAGTGTTATTATGGTTGCCAGGGCACTATCACGTCACCGAAAAAGAAGGACACAAACCGTGGATTTTTCTAAGGGCTTCTACGATTTTCACTTAACTAGGGTATGTGTCCCTTGACTCAGCCTATTATGCAACCATCGATCACATTTTTTATTATAACTCAAATAGTTTTGAAGCTGTAAGCGAGATTCAACTAGTTATACACTTGCAAAGATAAGTTTGATAAGACATTTGGTAGTATGTATCACGAAAAGTTACCCAACTCTTTTTATAAAGTCAGAAAAATTCGAGGGATGTGGATTTTATGTCGGTCTATAGGCACCAAATTGGGTCTATTTATGGATGCAAGTTCGTTCCATTCGATGGATTTACTACTAAAGGTAGTCTTTGTTTGTTTTTTTTTCCTAATTTTATAAATTAAGGCATTATAAGCTGTACTAGATTTCCTTGATACAACATTTCACAAAACAAACTGAAATAAAACTGCCGGAAGTCAGTCTTTAGAACTCAACCCTTCTTCGAATGTTCCATATCGTGATTACTTTCAAGACTTCTCTTGTTCTACTGTAGTTTTTGATCTGACCATGATGCAAGAAACTCGTGAAATACAAAATTCACTCCGTTTGGAGTACATACCATCAATTTTGGGCAGTTTGGCCATGTCACTTGCGATAGAAAGTTTTACACCGCCTGGTTAAAAACAAATAATTCCACTGGATTTGGTGGATTTTGTCTCAGCTCACTTTAGGCTATGCGTTCAATGAGGCCGGTGAAGCACTCGCCGTATTTTGTTAATGAAATACGATATATTCTGAGTCCTCTCTCAAATGATTCTTACACTATCACCTTGCTTTGGGTCCCTTCTCATTGCTCGACTCCGGGTAATGAGAAAGCGGACTCACCTGCCGGTGAGCGCTATGGAAGGCGACACTTATGCACGTCCTATCGCTTTCAATGATATTTTTGCATTTGCTCGTCTACAGGCCTTGATCAGCTGGCAACAAAAATGGGATGCAGGGGATTTAGGCAGATGGCTACATTCCATTCTTCCACGGGTTTCGAAAAAATCGTGGTTCGGAGGGTTGGACATTAACCGGGATTTTATCAAGGTAATGTGTCATCTAAGGTCCAATCACTACTTGTTAGGCTCTTATATCTATCTACACCGATCAGGTTAACAGGATATCAACCACGTTGTCTGGTATAGCCTCGATAAAGAAATTTCCAGAACTGATCTTTACGCATCCCTCCGGGCCCGAGGAAAACCAGAGAAGTAAGACATTGGAGATGTGCTGGGCAAGCTAGGCTTAGACCAAATATACAATATCAACAATATACGTCACTTCGTTTTTCCACATACACAAGATAGGCGACCCGTGTAGCGCTGTCAAAAAAAACCATCTGGTGATAAAAAAGGTAA
The DNA here is from genome assembly GCA_034211315.2 of Aedes japonicus. Classification (NCBI taxonomy): domain Eukaryota; kingdom Metazoa; phylum Arthropoda; class Insecta; order Diptera; family Culicidae; genus Aedes; species Aedes japonicus. The sequence goes on from JASCZW010004904.1 coordinate 64,325, forward strand.
GCAAAATATATTTGACCCTTCAATTTTTTTAATTCATTCAACCGTGTATCTACGGTAAAACTAATTTACTCTTTTTATGAGTATTGTTTGCTCACACAGAGAAAACTTTGGTAGCCAATTTTACCATTATTGGGGATTAGGATGACTAGGGCAGAATAATGATTTTCAATCAACTATAACCATCGTCAAAATGTCCATTCAAAATAGTTGATTTAATATTCACTGTAATGTCGTATTAGTTCCTGTAACCATGACCATAGTCGATAATGTGATGATGAAAAAATGCCTCCGGTCATTTTCATGGTAATTGTGACCCTGATTTAATTGTCGGTACAACCATATAATTTTTTTCAGTACACTTTTGAGAATAACGCACATACGTCAAAATGTGTTTTTTTATGCCTTGTTTAGATTACGGAGTTGTAACATGATGCAAGACTATCTTGATGACGTTTTTCATAGTGATAGTTTTGAGTCCTTGTATTATGTTACAACTATAACAATGGAAGTGACCAACAACAGGTTGACAAGTATGATTTAAATTCAGTTCCTTATCCGATGTTGTTGTATTAAGGCCAAGGAATCAATTTTGCTTCGAAAACCTTGAAAACTAGCAACAAAAGAGCAGGTCAATATGTGTTTGTCCCAACCATTTGCCAACAATAAAATGTTGCGAACATATTTGTTGCCAACTAAGATAAAAAATAATGATAATAGTTTTTTTTCAGTGCCTGAATCTCTACTTCGTAATATTTGAAAATCACTCTATGATAATCAATCATAATAATTGCAAACCGTAAATCTCGCTTACTTTCCAACAGACGATCTTTTTCGTATCCTGCTCATGTTGCAGCAAACCATAGTTGCCTTTGTCATGACATTTGCAGCTGGCAGCAAGGGAAATCGTTTCCTTATTTAGGACCTTTGTTTAACAATTTGTGATTCGTTTCAATTTGTCTGCTGAGTGCTTTTGGAATACTACGCTAGGTAAAAGGAAAGCTGAATAGTTTAGTTTGAGCGTGTGCATTTAGTAGTTGCCGCGCTTCTCACTTATGGCGCCACACGTGCTAAAAAAGGGTCACTTAAGAAAAGGCGAAGTGACTTATATTGTTAATATAGTGTATTTGCTTAGACTGTATGGGCCTAATCTATAAATTTTTGAAACAAATAGAAGTATTCATTTGATCTCATCTTAGTGTCGTTTTAACATGTTCACCTAGTAGGAAATATTGTCGCATCACCACGAGGCTCTAGGAGTGGAAAGTAATTAGGCGAGAACGAAATATATGAAGAGAAGGTGTTGATAGTCCCGTTAGTGTATTGGAGGCTATGGAAAAATTAACATACACTCTCGCGCCACTTTACTCAATTTTTGAGTACAATTGTATGCTATCTCTTTTTCTCTCACGGAAATGTTACTCAATTTTCGTTAAAAAGTGGATCAACTCAATTTTTGAGTAGATCCACTTTTTACGAAAATTGAGTAACATTTCCGTGAGAAAAAAAAATTGTACTCAAAAATTGAGTAAAGTGACGCGAGAGTTTAAGTAGTGGAACTTGAGCGAAGGGCTGTTTGAAAAGTATTACTCGATCAAACACACATTCTTTTACCACGGTACCTAAGTGCTGAGTAGGCAAGGGAAGGAGCAAAATAACTGTCCACTCCGAGAGCCTCATGATGATGAGAAAATATTTCTAAAAATCTAAAAATCATAATAATTTGTTATTCCGCGTATGGTGAATACAAAACCAATAATATAGTTCCTTTAATTTGTTCAACTCTATTCAACAAACTAGTTTACTACTAGAAACAATATTTGCATCAAGAAAGTTGAACGTTATAAATAGTTATCTATTCCTATCCACCTCTTATAATGATTGAAGTATTTTGTGATATAAGAGTATCTAGAAAAATGTCAAGCCTGCTGACAACAGTATGCTTCTATTGATTTTCTGGTTCATCTGTTTTATACCAACCAGATAAGACTTTCCCATACCCAAAGATTTCAACTCAAATCGTCTCAACAAATTGCGATATAGTTCTCAGATTACAATTAACTCAAAGCATACGTGTTTCAAATCTGACAGATCGACATGCAATCGATTTAACACTGTTTTATAGCAAAACATAAAAAAAATTCTTGATAATTTTATAAAAATTGAACAGGTAATACCAAAAGCGGACATAAATAAGGCTGAATATATGTTTGTGCAGTTAGAGTGATGATAAGAATTGTAATATATTTGCTCAAAAATTTCTCTAGTAAAACCTCTAGCCGTCCATCCTGAATGTTGTGTTTCCCGGATTTCTCGTCAATTCCTGCCAGTTTGAGTACTTTGAGACCTTCTTCTGCAAAACTAAGAATTCAAAAATTAAACACCTAAACACAATCCCATCGAGCACCTGCCCTTCCTGACAACGCCCCGCGCCTATTTGCTGTATCGTCGAGGTTCGTGCCTCAAATCAACCAGCCACTCAAAGTACGCCGTTCAAGTACACTCCAGCAGCGGTTGCCTGTCGATGTTTTGACAATTCTCCGAAAACACGCGGCTGCGTGGGAACCATTGGCATAATGATTTTATTTATATTAGTTTTAATTAAAACCGCTTAACACTTTTGCTTCGCATTGTTACCGAGTGGCGTTTATAGGCAAGACTAAATATACATTGCTAGCTTGCCAAGCCGCGCCGAACTCGAAAAAGCAACTAGCGAAAAGTTGTTGATGTCGAATGCAAATCATTTCACCTTCCTCTCCCACACGCAGGTTTCCATTTATCAGAACCAATTTATCGACTGCCTCTCTGATGGAACATCGCGTTGTAACTATAATGTAACTGACGATTGAAAAATAGTTAATTAAACGTGTTGTACGAAAACCATCGTTTCCCATTCAAATCGTGCAGGTTGTTTCTCCCACGTGTTGCTCGGCAAAGCGTGTGAAAGCGCGAAGAGATGGGATGATTAGCTGAATCGAAGGCGGGAAACGAGACGCTTTTCCAGAAGGGGTTGGAAATTAAACGACGCAAGGCAAACGCTCCAAATGCCAGGCTAAACGGTACGCGAGCAGATAAGAACACGTCATCAACAGTAAACATGCAATCAGTTAGGCGAACGGGAAATTTTTCGAATGCTGCTCATTAGCGCAACATCGATGCCGTCGCGTCACCGTCGTCGTCGTCGTCGTCGTCGTCGGCGTCGACGGTGGCGTCGTCTGTGGGTGGATGGTGGTGAAGATGCCGGCTTTAGCAGCAGAACATTGGAAAATAGCGCGATTAGCACGTATTATGCGTGTTATTTAAGGCGAAGTACCACAACGGTTTTAATTTTAATGGTGGTGAAATTTTCGGTTCTGCTGGTTAGCTCGGATCAGTGGATTGCTAACTTGTTGTTCACTAGGAGAGAGCCAGGATTAATAGATTCAACATGAAATAATGTGAAGTGTTTGCTTGTTTTGAGTCATTATTTGGATCTTAATGAAACCAGATAAGAAACAAACTTTTTTGAGCATGAATCCTGGGAGGGTGTGAGCTGTTTAGTGGAATACCTGTAACTAGACAATTAGAAGAACGATTAGCGACTTCCATTTAATTCCATGTTTATCTTGAGCGGCCGTTTTTTCACCACATTCGAAAGTAGTACAAGGATATGTGGTTATACTCTCGGAGAGAATGCAATGAAAATGCAGAAGTGCTTGCGAGGAAAAGTAGAGGATGCAGTACGAAGTCAACTGTTGTATCCCGACAACGTAAATAAAGACTGGACTCGAAAAACATAAGACATACAAAAATGATCACCAAAAATTCATTTTAAATCGGATACTTCTCAAATTTTCAGGTATAAAATAACTATATATTAGCTATGTTTATGCATAATTTATTTATTGAATCTCCTCCTCAAAGCTGAATGCTCGTACATTTATCTTAACACTGCTCATGAGATCTTGGGCAATTTCTCCCAGTTTTTCTTCAAAGCTTCATCAGTTTTGAATGTTTTTCCGCTTTTCTTCAACTTCTTCTTCATTATCACCCAAAACTTTTCGATCAGACGAAGTTCTGGTGTATTTGGTGGGTTTGCCTCCTTCAGGACCACATTAACGCCCTTAGCTTCGTACCAATCTATTACAGGCTTGGCATAATTGCAAGAAGCGTGGGCAGGCATTTCGTACTATAAATTTCCTCGTTCACGGCCAGTCCGGAGCGAAAGACGAGCGACTTTGACATCCCCTTCTCGCTGAACTTCACCTCGGAGCTCACTTCCTTCGTGGGGGAGGTAAAATATGTAGTGCCCTGTCAGTCGTTGCCATCCAGGCAAACCTATCTCAGTTTCTTCGTCCATCACCACGGCCACGTCGCGAATCAAATTGACCATCTTATTCAGCCGCTGCCGCTGCGTCATTGCCTGCAGCTCCGAAACCAATGGACGTGACTTCCGCTTCCTGACAAGTATGTTCATGATCGTCAGGTACTTTTTCAATGTTTGGCTGAATGAACCGACCTCCTGGCCAAGCGCACGCAACGATGTAGCCACTTTTCCCTCGGTCTTCCTCCGTCTTTTTCCTTCGGCATCCTTTGGAGCTTCTTGTCGCTCAGGGTCGTCGGCCGTCCGGAGCCGGGCTTTCTTTCGATGCTTTGATTGTTGTATAACAGTACCAAGATGTTGTATGGCGTCCACAAAGTGCCGCAGGATGTCCGTTTTCGACGCCGTTCTTTGAACGCTCACACTTCTCAACAGAGTTGTTTCACTGTTTTTGCCATCACGGTTAGAGTTCGACTGATAGAGCTGTCAAATGTTGTCTGCTAACTTGTGGGTTACTATGATTGAGGCTGCTTGCGTTGTTTGGTCAGTGCGGGTGAAGGTAAATCCATGAACAATCGGTAGTTTTTGTCCGTTTTTTTTTTTAATGCGAACGTTATTCATTAAATTTCATGATACTGATGGCCATCGTCTTTACAGGTGTAGCATATTTCAATGCATGCAACGGTTGCCAAAAGATCTGGGGTGTATTCTTATTTGTCTCACTGTAATTATTTTCCGTAAATCAATAGTAGAAGAAGAACGGATGCTGAATTTCGAACCAAGTCGTATGGATCTGCTTCGTCTACCAATTGATATGATAGCTGATTCGGTGATCCCTATAGGCGATTCACTTCATCTAATTGATTTATGGATCAGGAAGAAATGCCTTATCGGATGGAACGATTGCAAATTCGGAAGTTACAGAACCAAATGGTCAGCCCAAAATGCTTCACCTATCACTAAATACTGTACTCAACTGTAACCACAGAGAACAGACATTGATGTCCATATACCTTTTCTTGAAAAACGTGTGTAAAAGTTAATATGCACAGTCGGTTTAAAAAGCAAGTGCAGAGAAAAACAAATAAAACTTTTCAGGTTATGTGCTAGGCTTTGTATTGATAAACACTGACATGACAGTTATTGCACAACTGCAGCGCTGCCTACCAGGAGCATAACGACATACATTTGAAATGTCGGTTTAAAGTTTTACACAAGTAGCAGATCGAAGATGAACGTCTGTTCTCTGTGCTGTAACTACCGTCAGAAATACATAGGAATGTAAGAGGTCTTGACTTTTTATGTCATTGGAAGGGTACGGAATTTAGTAGTTTGTTGTTTTATATATGCATAGTCGATTGGAAACCATTTCTACCAGAAGATGTATACGAACATTTTTTGTGCCATAATCATTTGCGCATCATTTTCATCTTATTGACCTAGCAGAATACTCAGTCACCTAATAGAAGATGTAAGGCTTTTCGGTACTTTTCCAAGTTTTAGTGCTTTTCCTTTCGAGAGAAAACTATACCAGATCAAACATTTGATTCGTAGTGGACATAAACCTTTAGCTCAAGTGGCAACAACTGAATTCAAACATGCAACTCCAATGAGCATGAGCATGAGCCCGAGGTTGCTACTCCGTTGTTGTTAGATCAGCTGTTATTACACAGAGAACCAACAGATGATGCTTGGGACTAACATACATCTTCAATGTGTAAAAACTGGTGATCCCAAACTATCCCTAACTAAACCACGGAATCCACTGCACTTCGACGAGAAATCACTGGGATTTTGGATAACAGGATTGGGCAGTGGCAGGGTTCGTTTTAGTTTACGATTAGCTGTCAAGTTAAATAATTTGAAAATTAAAAGCGATTTCCGATTTGAACCGATTTAAACCAACAGTAAGGATGCTGTGATTGTGGTTTTTCATTGGGAAAACAAAGTGATTTTGAATAATGCTAAAATGCCGATTGTGACCGGTTTAATCCAACAGTAAGGATGCCATTGGGGCCACTTACAAAATGTGGTGGTGGTTTTGCATTGGGAAACTAGGACATATTTTAAAATGCTGGAAAGCCGATTAGGATCGATTAAACTAACAGTAGGGATGCTATCGGGGCCATTCAGAGTGTGATAGTGGTATTTCATTAGGAAAACAAGGCAATTCATCTCAACGCCTGAATGCCAACTTGTACCGATCTACACCAACAGTCATGATCGGATGCCTTAATTAGGTCAGTGCACAGTGATCCAGAATGTAAATTCAGCTGCAAAGATACATTTTCAACCTAAGTTTGAAGTTTTGGAGCAAAATTGTCTCCGACAAAGTTGTTTCTAATAAAGACGTCCTTGTATTGGTGTAAGTGAAAACTAGGGAGGCTCTTATTTTCAGCAAAATTGTGTTCTCATAGAATCTACCACAATTAAAGATACAACTTTTGGTGCACTTAAATCGTCGCTATCGTAAGTTATCGTAAGTCATAAATATGAGCATTTCCAGCCAGAAACGCTAAAAAATGTATTGATTTTGTCTCGACAGTTTCCGGTTTTAAAGAAATTTTGTCTATACGTAAATTTATACCCAAGATAACATTTTTCATAAAAAAACCCAAAAATTTCCTAGATTAATTTCCTTTAAGGGCTTATGTTAAATCCGAATTATATATTTATTAAAATCATAACATGTAAACGATTAATCTGATTAAAATGTCATCTGAGTAGAAGTTGTAGGTCATTAAGATTTCTTTGAAAAAAAATACACTGAAACTAAAAAAATGTAAACTCATGCTAAAAAACATAAAGTATTGAATTTTTTAAAGCTCCCCTTCGAATTTAAAAAAATAAACTTGAAGATTTATCCTGAAATCTGGTGAAAATTTTAGTATGGTCACTTACTTATTTTTTTTATTTTTTTGGTTTTGAATTTTTATAGATTTTTTGAATTTAGTGTAATCGCATTGTTTATAATTTAATTTTACCAAATATAGACTTGAGGTATTTCATTTCATTTCATAACATTTCAATTAAAAAAAACAACATATAAACTTTCTTCGTAGGCCCAGCTGTTCTGAAGTGTTTGCGATTAAATTATAAATAATATAAATTCACAAAAAATTCCGATTTTTCATAAGTTTACCTTCACCCGCACTAACGAAACTACCCATGCAGCATCAATCATAGTAATCCATGAGTCAGCAGACCAAGTTTGGCAGCTCTATCAGCCGAACTCTAACCGTGATGGCAAAAATAGTGGAGCAACTCCGTTCAGAAGTGTGCCACGTTGAAAACGGACATCGTGCGTCACTTTGTGGACGCTGAATACGCCCGTTCCGACAACTATAACATCTTTGCACTAATAGACAACAATCAGAGCATCGAAAAAAAGCCCAGTTCCGGACGGCCGACGACCCAGAACGACAAGAAGCTCCAAAGGATGCTGAAGAGGATGACCGAGGAAAATGTGGCTACATCGCTGCGTGTGCTTGGTTGGGAGGTCGGTTTGACCGGCCAACAGTGAAAAAATACCCGGCGAAACTGAACATTTCGTATCTGCAGGGAATGACGCTGCGGCAGCGGCTGAATAAGATGGTAAACTCGATTTACCCGGCGAATCGTGACGCGGCGATGGCGATGGACGACGAGACCTATCTCACCCTGGATGGCAACGACTGACAGGGCTCTTCGTATTTTACTTCCCCCACGAAGGAAGTGAGCTCCGAGGTGAAGTTCACGCACCAAGTTCCCCAAGAAGGTGCTACTGTGGCTGACAATCAACGAGAAAAGGATGTCAACGCCGCTCTTTCTTCGCTCCGGCCTGGCCGTGAACGGGGAAATTTATAGTACGAAATGCCTGCCGGAAGTTGCGTCGTTCATCAAGAAATACCATAAGGGTGAAGACGCGTTGTTCTGGCCAGATCTGGCGTCGGCCCACTACTCGAAGCGATTGTTGGAAGATATGGTACCCAAGTCGGCAAACCCGCACAACGTCCTCCAGCTGCATCCCATCGAGAATGTCGTGAAAACTGAGGAGGAATTGATAAATAACGGGTGGCAACTAAAATTTTGGAATTTCTTTCTCAAGCTGTCAAAAAAGACAAACATAGTTGAAGAAGATCTGATTTATTCAAATAAAAGATACATTGTCCATTGTTGAAAAAAAATTAGTGAACATTTGAAAACGGTCCGTAATCGGATGTTCGGCGAAGCTTCCGTTTGATGTCGGAACAGGAGCGTTGTACAGCCTCCATGTCAACTTTGCGAATGCATCTCTTGATTCTACCAATCAACTGTTTGCAATTCGTGGCTCTCCAGTTATTTTTGTACACCAAGGAACTCAAACCCCGAAGAAATCTTCGATTGGGCGACACTGAGGCAGATTTGTCGGGTTGTGGTTTTTGGGTACAAATGGGATCGAATGGGTATTCAGGAACGATTGTGTTTTTATGGCGTAATGCGATGACGCTTTATCCGGCCAAAACACGTATTGTCCATCAGCATGATGTTTTTGTAGAAACGGGATCAAAATTTTCTTCAAACATTCGTTCTGGTACACATCTTGATTGATTGCCAAACCAGAGGGCTTGAACCATGGCTTAGAAATGCCTTTCTCGGAAATGGCAATGTAAAGCATCACTTTCTGTTCAAACTTATGTTTAAACTTATATTTTATGTTCGGAGGTGTAGTAGAACTATCCGTTGAATAGTATCGATCGTTTCCGGGAATCTGCGTCTTCGAAAGAGGGAAGTAGCTTTCGTCGTCCAAAACAAAACTTTTTCCGGAATAATTTTTAATCAACCAACGGCATTGGGATTTCAGCGTTGAAATCTGTGCATCAGTATATTCCGGGCTCGTGTCTTCTTTCGGCACTTTATTCCGACTCTTTTCAATGTTTTGCAGATGTACTGGTGAGAACAGTTGAACTTTTTGCGGCATCCCGTTGGCTCAGTGAATCCTTGTTGTTGAAGGCACGAGAAAGAGAACGAAGTCCTTTTGCGTCCATAATTTTGGCTGGTCTTCCACTACCTTGCTTGCGAGCAGTTGTTGGGGATCTTAGGATATGGTAAACAGTCGAAGTCGCAACATTTTCGCTTTTAAAATGTTGTACCGTATACGTTTTGCCGAGATTTCTGTGCAGTTCGTAGAACTGTACAACGCGCTCGCGAAATACTTCTAGTTTCGACGGCATTTTGAGCAAAACTGAGCAAGCATAAACAAAACAGAAAATACTAGCAGAAAGAGGAGAGAAAGAGCTAACGCATACACACTCTTATTTCTCTCTGAGCTCGTTTGTTGTTGAGCATAGAGGCCTCGAAAAAGTTCCAAAATTTTAATTGCCACCCGTTAAAACGAAGGAAAACTCAAAAACATGCCGACGCGCATTTGTTTTGTCGGCCATGGCGAATGTTCCGGTTAAGGACAAACTGGATGGAATCTCCTTATGGCAGGAGCGATGGCTTCCTCATCCATACAAGCACACTTTGGGTTTGTTCTGCAAAATATTTTAAATTAATCCACATACCTGCAATTAATCATCACGATACTGCTAATAGGTCAGCAGAACACCATATTTTATCAATTAACACTATTTCATTCACCAACAACACTCTGAATCGATCGACTGGTGCTCATTTCCACAGAGCAGGTAATTTTTCATCGTCATTGTTTACCTCTAAAACCAGGACCTGCTAGTTAATTTTTCATAATAAAACTGTATTTCCACTTCTCGTCGCCACCTGAACACAGTTTACTTTCACTTAGAGATCAATTTTCATCGCGCTCTTGAAAACAGTGGGTGAAAAAATGTTAAATTAACGAGAATAGTGCAAAAATTGAGCACCCGGTCTCAAAATTACGTGTTTTGCTTTTTTTCAATTCAAAATCTGCTGGGCGTAGCTTTGCAGAGTTCAGTGTTGTCAGCAACTGTTGGTGTAAGTGTACGAGACTGATAAAAGTAAAAAATTTCGCATCTTATTAAAAGAAAAAAAGCGCCAGTTTTGCGGGATCGAGCTAAAAAGTGATATAAAGTGCTGTTGATCCCTTTACTTGGTAAATACCCAAGTAGTACCCCCTTTGTGGTAAATACCCAAGTAACGTCAAACTACTTTTAAATAAGGAATCATTATTTTAAATAAATAACTTTCAAGATGATTTCTGTGAAAAAAATAATAAAATGTGGCAATCGTATGATCTTTTCGTTGGTTGTCAGAGTTGTGTATGACGTGAAAAGATCCCTCGAAAACAGTTTTCAAACTGCAAAAATCTCATTTATTATCGCAGACGTGCAACTTAAAACATTTTCAATACATTTCATGTATCAGCCATCAAATCAACGACTCATCCGTTAATTTATGATTCAAATAATAACTGAACATTAACGTTTTAAATTCAACAAATATTTGTATTCAACAAGATGTATGGCCTAATATTTAGCTTGCTAATTATGACCCTGAGCCCCCGATCTTTGAAAAGGATCCTTATTTTGAGATTTCTTTTAGGAATTTGAAAATTGTAGGAAATAATTATATGAATGTACCATAATCCATAAATAAAAATAAAAATTACTGGCAACGTCGACCGTTTTCTTCATGATGCACCAATACTACCACATAAGAGCAAGAAAGTGTTTGCACTACTACATGTTGCATGTTGAATATTGAGAATTCAAGCGAGTTTCACCCTGCCGGCCGCTTGCAAGGGCGTAGAATTTTTTTTTTTGCAAGTTAGCTTAAATGATTATTTTCCATTGGAAATTTATCAAAATCAATTATTGCTTCTTTTATCACAATCCGACAGAAGTCCATTTGTTTTAATGCAAACGTTATTTTCACATTGCTCGTGGTCGTAATTTCCCATAGGTTTTTTTTTGGAAAACTCTTTATTTTTCCTTTTTCGGGATCGATTTGTTAGCGAGGTTGGCCTGTGTTGAAACAGTGCGTGATCTTAGGTTTGGCCAATTAACTAAATCGTATCTACGCATAGTTGTGATCTGATGCTGAATGACCTGAGAATAGTCCTTTTTTAGCGAAATAATTATTAGATCCACCCGTTCCTCCGCCATATGATCACATACTCTGAAAGGGTCTCAGGCTGGGCAAGATTATAACAGGTGGATGGTCCTCGCACGGAGTGGCACTCAAGCCATCCACAAACAAGGCGGAAAAGCAAATAGGGTGGTAGGATTACAAGGTAGGTGCAGTCATTGGTCGTCTCGAATGAAGTTAAATCGTCTACAGCAGAAGAACGCCAGTTTTTGTTTCAGAAAATTTTACATTTTGTATTACAACTCAACGTAAATAAAATATCAATTAAGTCACGCGTACAGACACCAACATATAGAGTGCAAGCTTTTCAAATCAAACAAATTTCCCTTCCTTGCTCACCAAACGAAGATGCAAACTGGCCGGCTTGTGTAGTAACGAATGTTCCAAGTGAAACCCCATTTTTTCGGCAATGATCTGGGTCTAACCCTCTCATCCCATCTCGTTTGCCTTTCCCATGTCCAAATCTTTAAGTATCTCAAGTTTTCAGCGTCCATCAAACCGAAATTATCCGTGCCGAGATAGATTACCCTCATCTGCACATGTTTATACGACGAGAGGGAGGTTTAATGGCCCGTTTCAAGCACACTGTTGACTGAAGTGTTTCTTCCTCGTTTTTTTTAAACGTTTTTGGGTTATTTATACTTATCGACTTGGAAAAAAAAAGATTCAGCATCCCAATCATTGAACCGGTCGTTGAAAGGCGGTAGAAACTAGAAACTAATTGCTGTTTTCAAGTGATTCGATATCGTTGGAAAATTGGATGCAATTTATTATACTGTTAGTGAGTGTGTGTGTGCTGATAATTGTAACTTTGTGAGCAAGGAGGAACATTTCAGGTGAAAGCCTCAATTAACATTGAGCATTCAACCTCTTCCAACGGAGCACTTGTCCCAAGAGAACAACAAACAACATTAATCTTTTTTCTTCGATTGCTGAAATATATAATGCAAGATTTTTTCCCCCACTGAATCATAACTTCTCACAAACGGAGAATCTCCCGGGATTGGAAACGCTTTTCCGCTCCGATCGAATCGAAAAGAACCCCATTCATTCATTGGCATGTAAACTAAGACCCGCTCGAAATAAACAGCCAATCAGTCAATCGAAATGCCAATATTTCGATGTCGGTAAATCAAGCGCACCCCCCTCCCCATTCAGTAAAGCCCACAAGAAAAAAAAACTGCAAGAACCACCAAGCAGCAAACAATATGATTTATGCGAACTGGAGGCATTCCATGCGGAAGATGTGAAAACATTTCATCTGAAAGATACACACAGCTCTTCCAGACTCACTCCCCACAAGATCCATTCAATTCTATTTACGCATTCTCGCCTCCTGCCGCTGCTCGGTCTTTTTATACTAAAAAGAACCCAGAGCCTGGCCCCCGGACGCGGTTTGACGCGGTCTTTGGTCGCGTAGATGAGAAGATTGGCTCGGACTTTTTATTTGTAAACAAAAGTCTCTCCTCCCGACCTTGCGAACCATTCATAGAAAAGTCAATACTAGGAACTTGCGGAATGAAATTTTATTCCAACCGGCGCGCGGCTTTTTCGGATGAAAAATGATGGAAAACCGAGAGTTAGGAGGGTTTGTGATTATTTATTTTCACTGGTTGTGGTTTTGTAAATATTTTTATTGGACTGCGGTTAGCGCGTTGGTTCGGGGTGGGGCCAGAGAGTGAGAAATGAGTTTTTCCCTTCGTTTGGGAACGGTCGGTCCTTGAATAGGTCGTTTCTTGGGCCATACCGAATGGATCCGTGGCGTTTAGTTGAAGTGGTATGGCTGTTCGGCATCTTTTTTTTTCTGGTAATGGCACTGATTTCGATCTAAGTTATGCGAGATTGACAAGCTGGAATAACGTTCGTATTATTTGAAGCAGGGCCTCGGCTGGGAGCCGGGTGATAAAGTGGATCGCAATCTTGGTGGATTAATCGCGAGCGAATGATAAAGAATTTTCTTGAATTGAATCAAGATGTGATTTGCAAGCCAATTCGATTTCAGCGGCAATTCAATGATTAGAAGTTTTAGATGGAAATTTATGCAATGAGTGTTGCCCGAAGTCATTACTGAGTTCGTGCAAAGCCTAAAGGGTGTCCCATATCAAATTGCATCACGCAAAAAACGCTGTAGAAAATTACCCATTGGGTATTTTCTCTTGAAAATTTGGTTAAAAGTAGCTTAGAGTGTGTTTTTTTTAAATATTTTATCGATGTCAGTTTGTCGAATATTGATTTTTTTTATGACGGAATGGAAAATCTGCCAGCAGACATCTGAAGGGTGAGGGGATGAGAGTGTCAACTCCTCCGAAACCCACCCGTGCCTTAAGCCCTGGACCCACCGGGACCCACCATTCTATATTACTTCGGGGAGCGCGATATTGTGCTTGTTCAGCACCCACTATGTCTAACTTACTTGGGACTTTAGTAGTTAGGTGGTTCCCGCTGCCTGTCTTCGTCGTTTCATTTGTCGGAGATCGAGTACGATTGGGAGGCTGCACGCATACCTCAGATCAAATTATCGAGTCGTGTCGTGATCGCAAAGCAATCATGCGGATCTCCGCCGTCGAAGAGGACATGCGTAAGAACCACCCGGTTTCCTCAGCTCGCGAACTCGCTGCATACTGAGGACTGTGCATGCCCATATTTGTGCAGATATTGTCTATAACAGCCGTGGCCTGACAATATCTGCGTTAAGTGGAAGTTCACTTCACCGTATCGCCTACCGACCCACCCGGTTAATTCCGGGATTAGTCGATGGGTTTACCGACGTTTGGTGGAGTTGTTTCATTCCCTTTACCACTCAACCATGGATACGGCTCTAGTGGTCCTCCAAATACCTCTTGATACACGTTGTTCGAAGCACTTTACATCCTCGTTTATGACAATGTCTATTGCAATCATCTCCGTTAGGACGCAGATCGCGTCGCGTGATACCGTCGGTATGCACTAATCAATCTAAGGCACATAAGCCTGTACGTACTCTCTAGCTTACTAGTGTAGCTCTTGGTACTCAAAACGGTGATCCATGCCGGCCCACCTTTTCGAAATATGAACAGGGTGGCACTTACCAGGACTTTACGCTTACTCCCTTGCACCGCCGAGCTATTCGACATCATGCGGGATAATGCCGATATAGCCATAGAGGCTTTCTTGAAAATCGACTTGGCCTAAACGACTTATTAGATAAAGGACAGCTTATCGTCGGTCATGACCCCCAAGTACCTCAAAGACCTCTTCGATTCTATTGTGCAGTTACCTGCACTAATCGTCGCATGTTGCTCCGATTTTCGATTGTTAAGAACCGTGACCTCAGTCTTATGGTGGACTAACTCCAATTGCCTGGAGCTCATCCATCTCTCCACAATGCCAATGGAGTGCGAGGACGTTACCTCCACTTCTTTAATAGATTCACCACATATCTCTAGGGTGATGTCGTCTGCGAACCCGACTATCTTCACCCCGCTCGGGAACTCAAGCCGCAGTACCTCGTCGTACATCGTGTTCCATAACACCGGACCCAGGATCGAACCTTGTGGGACGCCTGCGGTGATCTGAACACGTTTCTGGCCTACCTCTGTATTGTTCACCAGTACGTGATTATTTAAATAACTTCCAAGAATCTTATACAGGTACCCAGGAACCTGAGGGCGTTGGAGCGAATCGGCGATAGCCACCCAACTAGCGCTATTGAATGCGTTTCTCACGTCAAGGGTGACCACTGCACAGTATCGTACTCCTCGCCTCTTGCGCTGAATTGCCACCTCACCCGTCTTGGTGACGGACAGGATGGCATCCACCGTCGACTTTCCTTAACGGAAGCCAAACTGATTGTTAGACAGACCGTCTATACTTTACGTGAATTTTGTCAGTCTGTTGAGTATTACCTTCTAGAGCACCTTAGCCGCTGTATCCAACAGACATATAGGTCTATATGCCGACGGATCCCTTGGTGGCTTCCCTAGCTTTGGTAGCAACACAATGTTCTGAATTTTCTAGACGTCCGGGAAGACGCCCTCGTCCAGACACTTTTGCATCACCACCCTGAACATTTTGGAATCCAGCAAGATAGCCAACTTGATGGCCAGGTTCGGAATACCATCCGGTCCCGGCGCTTTGTTTACCCGACCAGAAAGGTATAACGTAAAACTAACAAAATTATAACAAACCTTGTTACGACCAACTGATTATGATATAAATGTGTTTGAGACGTTTTCATCTGGATAATTATATAACATACTTACAACAAATAAAGATATAATACCCTGGAAGGTGCAATCTGCTTCAAGAAATAGATGAACTCTAACACTAGCTGATTTGCTTTTGCTGTTTAACAAAACTGTTACAAAGTTTGTTTGGTTTATGTTATATCTATATCATAGTTAGCTATAACTTTATTACCTCTTGAGGACTTTTTGTTACAATTAAATGTATCTTTTAACAACATCCGCGATCTAAATTCCAACAACCTCTGTTATAAAAACAGCGTAACTGAATAACAAGTGAACTAATTTTTTTGTTTCCTTTTGGTCCGGTACCTTTAGCGTCGTCATTCATCACCGTCGCCTCGTCGCCTACCCCTGTTGTGCCATTAGCAATGCTTACGTGGTTACAGATGTTCACCTGGGCCGCCCATCCTTCCATCTCTATGACAGCGTTAAGGTCTGGGATACTGGAACGCTGATCATGGGACAAATCTACGGCGGCGGGGGGTCATGGACTCGGGTCTTGGCTCGGAAAGAGTCCCCCAACGATCACCTGCAGCAGCTTTGGTGATTGCTCGGTTGGAGCCGCCGTTCCTCTGGTTTTGGCCACTACTACTCAATAGGTGTCACTCCACGGATTCGTATTCAGGTCCTGACGCAGGTCCTCAAAGCAGGCTCGCTTGCTGGGCTTTATCTCCCTCTTTAGCGTTGTCGTCACGGTGACTAACGCCCCTTTACGCTCGATTCTCTCGGCGTCTGATCACGCACTTTGCACCCTCCGTTTCGCTTGGGGGCATGTTCTTCGGAGGTCGGCGATCGACTCCGTCCACCAATACACCGGCGATCTTCCATGCCTCGGTTTGACTTCCCTCGGCATGGTCGCATCGCACGCTCGTGTAGGTGTCATAACGAGTTGCTCGCCGCTAGGTTCCTGGGTTTCGCGTAAATTTTGTTCCCTCTCAAGCGCCTCTTTAAAAGTCTCTACATCAAAGTAGGACGTCTTCCATCTGCGGGCAAATGGAGTGGATGCTCCTCCTTCCGCACGCTGCCTCGTATTGTGGACGATACAATAACGAACCGCCAAGTAGCCGCTATGGGTATAGCCATCATGCACCCTCCAATTATTTAGCAACCCTGGACTGCTGAATGTTACATTAATTATCAATTCCGCTGCGTTTCTATGGTAGGTACCCTTGGTACCTACGTTGGTTAGGTCCACATTGAGCCTAGCCAAAGCCTCCAGGAGAATCTGGCCCTTGTGATTGGTAAGGCGACTCCCCCACTCGAGCACCCAAGCGTTGAAGTCCCCCGCTGTTACCAATGGGTTCAGGCCAGATAGCTCAGTTGTCATACGATCGAGAATGTTAGAAAACTGTTCGATTGACCACCTTGGCGGTGCGTAGCAGCCGCAAAGGAACACTCCATTCACTTTTAAAACTGCGTTTGTGGTAGACACAACCTCCTGAAACCAGCTGTCCATATTGGAGCTGTTCACAACCCAGTCGCCGTTGCCGGCTAGTGATGCGATATGGGTGAGATATTATGGCGATATCCGATGCCAAATCACGAACTGTCGAACACAGCAGTTGCTGTGTGGCCTCATAATGGTTCAGGTTAATTGGGTTACCTGCATTATGATTGGCTCTTTGGAATACCCTTAGCGGCCGGGCACTTGACCACTTCCAACCCAATGACGTGCTTACCGTCAAGTTTCCCGGCACACATCAAACATTTGGGGGGACCTTTGCAGTCCCGCGCCTTGTGGCTTGTGCTGTCACATTTTCTGCACATGTTGCTGTGCCAATGCACTCTTAGGACATGTGCCTGCTCTCTAGGCATCTAAACATTCCTTCGGCGGCTGGTGCTGGCTACGTGGGCATATGGGCCATCCCACCTTCACCTTAGCCACTTTCAACGCCATATCCACGTCGGCTGCCTCAACCCTAATTGTTGCCACCAGGGTTCCGAGTGGACCCTTGCGCAGCCATATTCCTGCAGCAGCAACCTTGACCTTTCACTGTTCCTTCAGTGCGGTGGAGATCTCGTCTATCTCGGTAATCTCATCCACTGGATCTGCCCCCCTGTGAGACGAGGGCGCGTTCCTCCACACCCTCACCTAAGGCCTGCTTTACCAGGTTTCTATATGCTGGGCCCTTTAGCTGTGTTGTCTTTTGAGGCTCCAGAATCATCTTACTGGTGCGGGTACGGTGTATACTCCACACATCGGTGCCTTGATCCGCCAGTTTAGCGTCCCCACGCACCGTTTTCAAGACCTCGGAGTACTTCAAAGTCTCGGTCTTGACTACGAGGGCTTCACCGCGGTTACGCTTGCAGTCGGTTTTTTCTTAGTTTTATTCGATTTTTTTTGTTGGACCTTAGTCCAGTGGCTCTCCATGTCACGCCTGAGGTCGTCGCTCATCCTCCTTTTTGCATTGGCATCTTCCTCCATGCTTATTATAGTAGTTGAGGCCATGTCGCTCGGGTCCCTTCCAGTGCTTGAGACTGTTCTCGACCTGAACGTCGCGCCTGTAGCACGGAACTTGGAGACGAGGCGTCTTTGCTGCCAGCTGGAGTTGGTCACGAGGAGGTACCCTCTGACCCCGCCGCTACATTCCCGTAGGTTATTTTTCTCTACTGGGGGCTTCGGACACTATACGCTTCTTAGAAGCGCCAGATGCCGTTTCTTAGAAGCGCCAGATGCCGTCCTCATCCCCATGGTAGATGGGGTAAAGTCTCTCACTGAGACGAACTCTTCCGATGTTGTTGCTTGATGACGTTAAGTCAATAATCGCATCCATTCGCTCGGACACTTCCACTATTTTAGGAAGCGTTTTCCGCATCCTTTCTATGGTTCGGATGAGTTCTGGCCCATCCCTGGCCACATATAGCTTGGCGGAACCTGCTTCTGATGCCGTGGCACTTCCACAAGTGTCGGGCATGCCTCCGGATCTCACCTTCCTACGTGGTGAGGACCTCATGAAAATCTCAAAATACAAACACAATCAATGTTTTACAATACAAAATTCAAATTCTTCAATGTCATTATATTTTTCCTTCAGAGTATGTTTAAATATCTTTCATTAATTGTTTTAATATTTGAAATCGGGTAGGGGTAATGCTTTCTTAAAAAAAGTCATTTTCAAGAAAACTGAAAAAAAAAAACATTTTTGCCCTAAAATAGAAATGGTCATGCTAATGTAAAAACAGAAAAAAAAAGTGTCTACACTCAAAATATCGACACACTGTTTCCACGTGAAACGCATGTAATTTTTGCCCACAGCCAAAACCACTAATAAGAGCTACGTGATTTCTGTTCACATTCTACGTGAAAATCACATAAATGTTACGTGATTTTTCACGTACAATTCACTGACACGCACTGTTTACCTGATTTAACTGAAGAAGATTTTATTACGTGTTCAGGAGGAAGCTACGCGAAATTTCACGTGAAAACAACGTATCGATTTTTGTGAGTGTATTATTTTGTGATAAGGAACAAAACTACTGATTTTCACGAAATTCTGCGACCCCCTGTGTCGGTATTTTATGGAATGGCTGAATAGCACTTTTGCTAAAAAATGAATATGAATGAATGAAAACTGGGTTCCGAATAAAGTAGCGATAAACATGGATTTTTAGCTGATACGGCAGCAGCTTCGGTGTCACCTCGGCTTAAGGAGCGCTTGCCTTAAATAAATATCGTAAAACTGACCCGGAACTTTCATAAGAATCTAACAACCCTCTTCTCCATTCTATTTCCATTGCAGATCGCCCACATCTTCCACAACGCCTTCGCATCGCTCAGAGCGGATAGTTACCCTCGCGGCACGTGGCAACCACCACAAACCCCGGCACCACCACCCACCACGTCTAGCCCTGCAGCAGACTGCACCGGTTGGCCGTGTCGGCTGTTGCCATTGTGCGCCAGCCGAGAATCCCCACCGGGATCATCAAACATCCATCGAGCATCGCTCGCCACCATCGTCTGCGACTAGTTCCACTGCCGGGCACAACCATCCGGACCACTACGCTCAACGCTAGGTCGGCCGTGCGCCGGAAGAAGCGTCGAAGACGAAAGAAAAAAGTGGCCACCATGGGCCACTATCAAGTGGCAACTCCAGCAGCAACTAGTCTTTGTAGCCAGGCCTCAGCCACAGTAGCGTAGAAGAAATAATCCAGAACAGTGTCGTACGGCAGTCCGACGATTTAATCATCTCTGTGTTTGTGTGAATTTACGTTCTCTTCAGTGTTTTCGTTCGTTAGTTGGTGTGCATTTAAAAGGAAGTAAAAAATCCAAAAAGTGTGTGTGTTTTTGCTGTTTGACATCGCAAATTTTTACAAGCCGATTCCCCTGGGAAACCGAGAGGAGCTAAAATTTCAGCCGGAAAATCGGAATTTCGGAGTAAAACGGGTATTTTAAAAATATGTTGCTCTTAGGTATGAAATAGTAGCAACTACGTATAAAATTAAAGGAGAAAATCAAACCACTAATCACCAATATAGTATGGATACATAGATCTACTTATCAATAATCATATACGTAAACGCACCAGAAGCCTGCTGTTGATTTGAATTCTAGCAGAGGAATGTTTGCTTTAATGTACAGAAGTGGTGTTTAAGTAAGAATCTCTAACCTAAAGGATATCTCTCGGATATCGGTGTGCGTTTTCAAATCGCAAGTAGAAGTATTCTAGCGTAATCGTGTCTTTATGTAAAGCTTCATTTAACAAGGGAAACTGATACTCGACACAAGTGCGAAAAAGCAAAAAACTCGACGGAATATAACACCATGTGGGACCAGCCAATTACACCACCGCCTTTGAGACAGCCGATGCTTTGACAGACAATTAGGCAAGGAATTACGACAGCCACTCTAGGTTAGCAGTTTGAAAAGCAAAGAACTAACGTTATAATGGATTACCCGCTTGTAGCGGCCGGCAACATCTCGCAAGAGGATTTCCTGGCCATCGTCGGTGGGAACTCTTCGCTGACGGGACTTGTCCATGGGTCGGCCACGAACGCCCTGAACGATACGCTGGGTGGAGTTTTGGCCACGGGTGACAATCGGACTATCCTACAAGGCTACCCGAGCGGATATACACTGCCGCACATAATCTTCGCTTCAATTATCGTGACAATACTAATGATAGTCATCGTAGTGGGTAACATGTTGGTGATCATAGCGATTGCCACTGAGAAGGCGCTCAAAAACATCCAGAATTGGTTCATAGCTTCGCTGGCGGTGGCGGACTTCTTCCTAGGGCTAGTGATCATGCCCTTTTCGCTGGCCAACGAACTGATGGGCTACTGGATCTTCGGAAACTGGTGGTGTGACATCCATTCGGCCATGGACGTCCTGCTGTGCACTTCGTCCATCATGAACCTGTGTCTGATCTCGTTGGATCGATACTGGAGCATTACGAAGGCGATCGAGTATCTCAAATCGAGGACCCCGGCCCGGGCTGCATTTATGATCGCCGCCGTGTGGATCATGTCGGCGCTGGTTTGCATACCACCGCTGCTCGGCTGGAAGGCGCCACGACCGGAGGAGCACGTCGAGCTGCCGCAATGCCAGGTGAGATGGTTTTATTTTCTATGGGTTATTGAAAAACTACTTGCTTGAGTTATCTTTTATTTATTACACCCTCTTCTCGCCTTTAAACCACTAAGGGCTGAGTTTAGTTCATAAAAAGCATTTAAAAATAGTTGAAGGAAGGAAATCCAGTGCAACGCCAGGTCGCATTTGTAACCTTTGCTCGGAAGAAAGACCATGCATTTTGAACCTGCGTGCGAAATATCAAACAAATACAGTCACCGCCAAAATAAAGTACCCACTTTTCTCATGAACACGCTTCATCTCTGAAGTCATTGAAAAACTCATTATATCGTATTCATATATTTTTCTAAGCATGATCATATTATTATTTTAAAGATGCGTGTGCATTTTTGCAGCTTTATTAAGTTTTATTAAAGTTTTATGAAAGCCACTAGAAATCAATTCGGTTTTATTATGGCAGCAAGATATGCCAATAGGTTTCAAATTTTAGTCAGGTTTATAAGAACGTACACAGCTTCTTTACAACGATATTAAAACCTTGACTTCTAAAATTCCTTTTACTCCTATCAAAGGTTTTATTTTGACTTTATCAACTCAGAAAATGCTATTTTGAAATGCCATTGTAGGTCTCATTCGTATTATCTTATTATGATCAGTTGAAAAAGCATTTTAAAACCATTTTGCCACCAGTAAATGCATTGAACGGCTAATTGGCATTGAGGAAAGCTACCAAGCGACCAGATAGTTTTATAGTAGTCATTGCTAAGATAAATTGGCTTTTTGGCAAAACTGTGATTTCTTGCAATCGCCATATTGGAATATATGAAATAATTGAAATGTGGAAAAATAAATTCACCAAATTTTAGATGTAATACAATTGAACTTTAGATCTGCGATAAACTTCGGTATTCGTTTTGATAACCTTATTAAATTCCATCAATTTTCAGGAGTTTCATGATTAAGTTACCGAATATATTTCTTTCAATTTTGTTTTTGTTGTTGTAAACTCGCATAATTTTCGAGGCGCATTAATTTTCAGCTCTTATCGTGCCAATATTCACCATAAAATCAATGCGCAAAGATAATTTCCCTCAACACTAGAACTTTTTTCTCAGCCATTATTTACTGTTGAATGAATCAGAAGAGCAGAGAATCGAACAAAGCAGAACAACAAAAACCAACCACGATATCGCCGTGCAGTTTGACAGCTGTGTTGGTATGCTGGTTTTGATGGCAGCCAATAGGTTTTATGATGGTTCTCAAGTGATCGTAACATCTTTCACTAGAAAATTTTCAAAATCTTTATGGTCTTGTAAAGGTTTTATGAATTTGTTTTCACAACCGTCTAAAGAGTGGGCCACTTTGTACACATTTCGGCTTTAAAGATGCATAGAGAAAGTGTTGGTGAACAAAACAGTTTTGAATGTGGTTTCATCAACAAAGCCGTGAGGTGTGCTATACGGTTGGAATAGAACTGAAATTGTTACTTGGGATACGTGGTGTAAATTTGGTGTGTCATAATAAAGTGCCCCATTGAAAATATATTATGTGCATGTAATTTTTACATCCAAACGCCCCTAGTATTCCATTTTTTTGACGTTTACAAGTGTTTGTTGATCTTCTTACGGATTTCAGTTGTCGGTCAGAATGATTCAGTGCGAGTTATCTGAATAACTATGGATAATACGGTGGCAAGCAAAACTATTCCATTGCAGATCCGAAAATGTGTTATTCGTGACATCGAGAGAGGTAAATCGCATCGCAAGATTGTTGGAAAGTATGGATAAAGCAAAGCAGCGGTTACCAAACTTTTCGCAAAGTACAAAACCTATGGTTCAGTAGCCCTGGAAGGAAACGTAGAACATATTCCCGAACAGATGCGAGAATCATTCGAGAAATTAAGAAAAAATCCGAAGATTACCCTCAAGGAGATCAAGGAAGTGATTCAACAACCGATCTCGGACAGTACTCTACGCAGGAGGATCGCTGAACACTGTATAAAGAGCAGGTTTTGTAAGAAGTTGCCTTTTATTAGCAAAGTCAACGAAGCGAAACGACTCAAATTTGCTCGAGAACATGCTGATAAACCTTTAGAATAATGGAAGACTGTTTTGTGGACTGATGAGTTCAAATTCGAGTTGTTCAACAGCAAAAAACGAGCTCATCATGTATGGCGTAGACCTGGAGACGCGCTGCATGATCGACATATCCAGGGCACAGTAAAATCGACGTATTGCGTGAGAATTTGGAGGTTTTGTTGGTTAAAACTGGGCTGAAAAACAAATTTGTGTTCCAGCAAGATAATAACCCAAAACATACCGCGAAGAAGTCAAAGGCATTCTTCCGTTCCTGCCGTATTAAACCTATGGAATGGCCCCCACAGAGTCCAGATCTGAACCCAATAGAGAATCTGTGGGCCATCTTGGATTCACGAGTTGATAAGACAGGAATTACCAACGAACATAACTATTTTCAAGCTTTTAAGAACGCCTGGGAAGATCTTGACCCACAACACCTGAAGAATCTGGTGGAGAGTAGCCGAAACGTTTGCAAAAACTGTTGAAGGCCAGGGGAGGAAACATCAACTACTGATCACTCAACAGACTGGATCTACAACTTGTTTTTTTTTTAAGAAAATAAGAAGTGGGCACTTTATTTTGACATGCATAATTTCAACTATAGTTTGATTTTTCTTGAAGAAAAAAATGAATTTGCATGACAAGTGTTTTTTATGGACCAGACAAAGAAAAAGAACATAATAAATATGCCATCAAAACAACAAAACTTAGAATCCTTCACTTATTTTACTGTTTGCTGCACAAAAACGACAAACTGGAGTAGGTGGGCACTTTTTCTGGCGGTGACTGTATATTTACACTTATTCATTCACATGAGCATAGGTAAATTTGTAAATATTCAAATGCAAATTGCTGAATGGCAATTGTAGCTAGATAAATGAATATAAATAAGTATACGTAAGTCAACACATGTGAATATTTCAACCCAGACAAACAGACACAACTCTTACAGTTTCTTCAACGGTTACTCCTTAAACTGCCAATTCAAATACCCTTGCAGTGTTCTGTCGCTCCAGTAGCTAATTTCAGAACGTCTTTGTAGATTGGCGATCCATTTTTGGTCACTTATTCCACATTAAACGAGTAGCGCTTGTAATAATTAACATAACCTAATTACAAATGGTCGACCGAGTAGCTTTACCGAAGACAAATAAGATAAAAGTTATCAGTTTCACTTTCGACTGGTTACTGTCTTCAGATACATTCACCACGTGGTGTATATAGTTTTCTTATGTAAGTGGTATTTCCTAACGAGCCGTTTAATAATGTTAATTTTTACGCTCACTTTGTCCCGAGTGCATGAAATGAATTACGAATCAACGTCTAAAATTTTTATTTTTACGAATGAACAAAAGATGACCAATGGTGACATCTATCTGCTTATACCCATATAACAAAAAAAATATTTTCAAATACTACTAGATACGTGCCAGGTTGGGAAATTTTACCTACAAGTGTGTTACAGTAGTGCGCTTATCCAAATGATATCGGTAATGTTATCATGCGGGGATTATTATTACTCCATATGTGGGGTTTGTCAAACAAAAAGTGAGTACATTTAAACTATTCACCTATGATTTTTATTTCCTGTGAAAGTTTACTAAACTGTGAGAAATTTCGGGTTATGTTACGGTATCGCACACAAAATATGTTTTTCCGTGGTTTCCTCGACTTTTGAAGTATTGACGTGTAATTCATCTGATAGGACAGTGTTTATATATAAACAATGTGTGTGTTTAATAGCTAAGCACATTTGAAAGAGATGATAGAGTGAGATGTACCATACTCATAGATCTCCACGTACGATCTCACGATCACTGGAATCAAACGTATAGTATATATAAAAAAGGAGGAGAAGACAATCGCTGCACACCACTAGAGAAGATGACAGGTGAAATCAGATAGTGAATTCGTTTTTATACAGTTCCAAATTGGATCGGGTATCAATATTGGCTTGTTGTGTGTTAAACGTTAGTGTGTATGTTTTCTTTAGTAGCTCGTACGAGATAAAGACTGGACTGGAAAAAAATGAGGCTCATAGAAATTATCACCAAAAATTCATTTTTATTAAATAACTATAGATAAGCTATGTTTGGCATAATTTATTTATGGACTTTCCTCCTCAAGCTGAATGCTCGTACATTTCTATTAACAATACTGATGAGATCTTGGGCGAGGCTTTGTCCATCTTCCTTCACAATTTCTCCCAGTTTTTCTTCAACAGCTTCATCGGTATTGAATGTTTTTCCACTTTTCTTCATCTTCTTCTTCACTATCGCCCAAAACTTTTCGATCGGACGAAGTTCTGGTGTACTTGGCGGGTTCGCCTCATTCCAGGACCACGATTAACGCCCTTTGCTTCGTACCAATGCATGACAGACTTGGCGTAATGGCACGAAGCGAGATCCGGCCAGAACAGCGTGGGACCACGGTGAGAGCAGGGGAAGGGCAGCAAGCGATAAATCTGCCTGTTTATGGTGACGGTTATAACGAACGGCTTGCTGTACCGTCCGAACTCTCAGATCGCCTGCCACAACATGTACTTCTTCGCGAATTTGTCCATCTTTCTCTTCCGGAACTTTTCCGGAACCTCCATGTGGAGCGTACCGACAAAAAACTCGAGGCCGGGGATTTGTTTGGTGTCCGCCTTGATATATGTCTCGTCGTCCTGATGAGACAGCTGGCTTGACCAGCAACTCACGGTATAGCTTCCGGGCAAGAAATTTTTGCTACCGTGTTTTGCTTGTCAGACCCGTTTGGCGCCTTCCTCACCTTAAAAACACGTAGCCCAGCCCGCTTTATTGTCTGATGGACGAATCACTTCGACGAATTGACCTTTTTGGCCACGTCTCGGGTGGAAAGATTCGGGTTATTCTTAAAGTATTGCCTTATCTTCCGCGCCTTCTCTGGGTATTCCGCTCGATGGTCTAGGTCTCCTGGAACATCTTCACAATGCGGAACACGGTGGAATGGTGGATTCCAAGCCTTTTGCCGATCCATCTATGCAACTGACCA
>JASCZW010004905.1:0-46255 GCA_034211315.2 Aedes japonicus
AAGAGAAATTTACTCCAATATGAGTAACTCTGTTACCAGGCATATGGTTCAATGGTAAAGAATTGATCAATTTCTGGAGAAGACACTGCAGAATAGTTCAAAAATTGTCCATTCACACGTCAACTGTTTCAAATATCATTAGATCGATCTGCCACACGACGTCACAGCACCATCAACGAGACGCGTTTGCTTCAGCATCAATACCACGCGATTGTTACTGGCGAAACGCGGACATGCTTCTGATTAAGATCGACGGCAAATATATTTTTTGCGCTGACGAATCGAAACAGACGGCCCTTCATGGAGTACTACACGCGTGGTGAGTTGCGTCCAGCACCAGCGTATCGAATCATGCACCTGTATTTGCGTGTCAAGTCGAATTATACAGATGGCGAGAGTCAAGAATATCATCACATTGAACTTGCAGAGAGTTAACACGGTAAGCGTTATACGTTGAATACGTACCCAGTATCGTTTCATTGATTATCGCCACGCGAAAAGGTGAATGAACCTGGCGATTTACGTCCGAAAGTATCGAAGAGAAATTGCTGCTTTTACTGAATCATGTGAAGAGCCACGAGTCTATAAGGTTGCGGATCGATCCACAGGCATGAGGACCTTTAGTCTTCTTATATCTAAATTGCAGAGGACTGACCCAATGAAAATTTTCGAATCAACGAAGACACGATCATCATCGCATCGAGCTTGTCCGGGACTGATAGTGAATACCTGCCTGGTACATCCATATTCCTTCGCTGTTGAGTCACACGGAAGCCCTGCATGTAATAAATGAATCACCAGAAAAATCCGAGTCAGCAGACTGAAGAAATGAGTGAAAGAAAATTTCTACATAGCTGTCTTCGGCGGAGGAACACTAAATACACGAGAAGGGTGGACACGGATTGCGGGATTGAAACGGCTGTTTTGATCACATCACAGCGAGCTGATTGAAGGTGTAGCGACTTTCACATTACGGTGTTGTCATCCTGTACCTAAAACGATAATACGAAAATATTTATCTTCGGTGATATCGTTAATATGATATAGCAATCGCAGTAAACCGGTTTTCGGCACGTGTTTCAAGTTTTGCTGACAGTCATCATCAAATTGCGTTAGACATCAGAAACTTGATTACACCAAAAATACGTCGCCTAATTTTAATGTTGCGTTGCTTAACAGTTATTGACTTGCAAAAAACTCATTACATGTGATGGGTTAATTAATTAACTGACGCAGAGTAGTCCAAAGATATGTCGGCATACCTGATGCTGTACTTGCACACCTGCCAGACAGGAGAGTCAGCTGATTGCCAGTGTTTACATCGTCAGGCATTCATAAACAGTGATCATTAGAAAGAGCATTTATGGAATGGTTGTAGCCAAAATAGTGACGCGCATGAATCTGAATGGATTTGGTCGCACGTAGAATTTAGTATTGCCATTATGCTATATGAATATAACTACGGCAGGCGCATGATACACTGATTACACAGACGTTTAATTTCAGAGAACAACAGGCATTACTGCTCCTGATGCCGCGTGATGACAGTATCTGCCGCACTACATGTACAGCTCCTGATCTTGCAGCAACAACTGTACATTGAAACTTCATACTGTATGAAGGAGAACGGGGGTGTGAATCCCAGCAGCATTACACGAATCCACGGAGGCATAGAGATCTTCCACTGAGGCTCCATCACATAAGAGTGTTATTGATTGTCTGGCGGCCTGTTGGCCAGTGTCACCTGAATTAGATCTGTTACTGATTTCATCAAGGAAGTATTACTCCCGCGATACTTCTTCCTTTGCGCTTCGTTGAATGTAAATATGCATATAATAGCATTATTTACGACAAAAATTAAGATATCTATTGCGGCCCAATATCCCGGCAGCCGAAAACAGGTTGATCAGCCCTTTCAACAGCACTAATGAAAGATGTTTGATTGGTGCCTATTTTGGAGAATCAAAGACCATTCTATAGGTCGAAAAAATATTTGCTGCCGATTTCTGAAATACAGAATATCCAATATAATAATATTTCAATCACATATTTAAATATAATAGCATTACGCCGAAGTACAGTCTATCGTAGATCTGTTAGAATAGGCAATGAAAATGTTGCTGAAATACTGAAAAATTGAACATCACATTTATTGTCATGTTGGTTCCAGCACGAAACAAAGTTACTCTGGAAATACAAAGATTAACATTAGTAGTGCTGAATTAATTAGAGAGAATGCCTGTTACTGACGAATCTTCAGCCTTCAGCCGACAAGCCGAGTCAGCCGAAGAATGTTGAGGTTCATAAGTGTTGACACGTGATAACACAATGGAACTGACTCTAGCTGCCTGGCTGTTCAGTGTTTTCACAGACCACATGCAAAACGACACGTGCTGTGGCAGATTTAGCGTTGGGATCACAGGCAAATACAGCAGGTTTGCACATGGCTGTATTGCAGCAGACATGAAGAAGAAGAAATTTGTTCACGTCTTCTTTGTATGTCAAGCCATTGTTTCACAATTGTTTATGGCTTCACTAACTTATGTTCTAAATGCCTATTCATCGTTTACAATGTTGATGTCGAAAGGCCAATACGTTGTGGTGTGTGTTACAATCATACTTTCGTTGTTCACCCGGTATTGCTTGTAGTTTCAGAATGATTGATATTATATCTCAGCATGCAATTACCATTGAAACCGTGGTTCACTGAATCATAGATCTGCGAATCAGTTTTTGCAGTCATGTCCGTTGTACTGTGGATTTTCAGAAACAGGCCGACTACCAGGTTTCCATGTGAAAATCAAATGACACACTCATGCAACAAATCAGAAGAATGAACGTTCGATTTCAAATGTTTCCGATATTCACGAGATAAATAGTTCACATGACCAAATGTCAGAAATGAAATTACAAACCACACTGACAATATTTAAATACCGGAAATATTCATATATGTTGTAATTCGAGGGTGCTCATCATTGCTGGGCATTCCATTGAACGATGATACATGTTCTGTTGTCTCTGCCTGATAGGATTCAAAACTTCATAAAATCGTCGTTATTCAGATTTCGTCTAATTGTTCATTGTGGATTAACGTTCATATATTATGATTTTACCCATTTGCTCATTCAGGAAGGAATAAACAAACATATTGATGGCAGCGTAGTGATCATAAAAATGTCATTATCGTAGATAAAAATCATTACATCTCACATATATAGGCCCAAGGCACCGCGCTGAATTACAGATACGCTGCTTGAAGTGACATCGATTAAAATGCCCTTTGGAATTTGTATCATCGTGTCGAGTAACTCAATTTCATTCGACGAATGACTAGACTGTGCATATCATGACAGAAATTATTACATACTCACCTGCGGTTTGTATCTTCAGAGGGAGAGTATGATGTAGAAGGAGATACTGCTCATTAAATCAGTATTCAGTTGTGAATGAAAATAAGAAGAGAATGGCGTAAGGTTGGAAATAGAACATATGTTCATCTTGAAAATGAACGAGGCATGGCAACAATGTTATCATCTTGCCCACATTCATCAGCAGGCACTATGCGACAGTTCACATCCAACATAAACGAGATGCTTCCACGACATCGATGGTTTGCGATACATTCTTAGCGATATGACAGTGACTGCTTGATGGCACATGGGAGATGTATTCTCCTTTAGTTTGTTTTGATCAGTAACGTCTGATCACAGTTTTTCGTCAATTTAACGTAGATCTGGGAAAGGATCACTTTTACTTGTGTCGACGGGTGTTATACGATTGAGATATTTACACAGCGTAGCTGGTAGTAAGGCTCCCTTGATGACAAGGTACGTGCGCACGAACATTTACAAGTAATGCATATGGAAGAAACATTTGCTGTCAGTCTCAGCGACCATTGCGTTTTAACGAGTTGGCGATGGTTTACCGCAGATCCAGAATCCATTTCAGAATGTTCAGATCACATTCGAGGCCACATACAATGTAGCCCGGCATGTCGTCACAGCCGATATCATTTGTCAACAGATACCTAAATCCACTTGGGGGCCAGGCATGTATCTGTACATTTGCGTACTGATCAAGCGCCAGGTTCCAGTCAGATACACTCACACATTGTTACACTTGCTCATTGCCGATTGGGGATCAAATATTCCCGACAGCGCTGTGTTAACGTGGAAGTTAAACCGCTACCCGTTATATAATCAGATGGGTACCTTGTACATCTTCATAACGCATTACACATGCGCATTAGATGGCCGTTTTCTACACACTGTCTTCGTATCTCCAATATCCCGTACAATAATCAAATGTCCACTACGAGGCCCTATCGAACTTCAAATTTGCTATCATCATCACTAATTATGACAGTGGATAATGCTCGCCAATGATATCACGTCTCAATACCATCATCAGCTAGGCACTAGCTGTAACTGCTCTCTCCGCGTACGCGTTAATAAAACCACAAATGCGGATATACACGATTACTATGAATCGACATATTCACTGGCGTTCCAAAGCACGTGATATAGCCTTATGGTTCACTGTTAGTTGCTAAATTATTTATTCATTGCTTCCGTAAATCGACGGCTAAAACACGTCAGTTTTCAGCATGAGCTGTTATGATCTGGTGAGACAGATGAAGAGGCAGCAAAGAGCGAGAAAGGGAGTGACGTTAATGTGAAGGGCGATTACATGAAATATGTAAACGATCATCATAGTTTGGCGGATTCCGTTCAAAACGACATATCACATAAAGACGCCAACGTGATTCCGGCCGTTCAAACGAAGAATCGAGGCAAGAAATGAGGATGTTGAAAATGATCACGTTGAGTTGAGAGGATCAAGCAACGAGGACCAAGTCGCCGAGATCCGGTACATTGCGATCCCGAGGATGGAGCTTCAGCGAATTTCATGACTGCGGACGGCAGGTTTGTCAAATGCTTGAAGTAATAATACTTGTGCCAGGCATAAAGATTTTAACGAATGCGACGTGTGGGACGAAATCATGAGTTGCGTACAGGCGACAAGTGAGAATTACTCGTTTATTGAATCAAGACACATGTAATTACTTCATAGTATCTAGGCATTTACAAAATTATCTTAATACGGCGTCGACACCATCTGTACATTGCGCCTGTTCGGCGTAGCCGATGACAAGGAGCACGTAGTCGTATTCGCCGGATAAGATCGGCTGGCGAGGTACATTAATTGTGATCTGTCATTGTTTGATGCTCATCTGAAGAAGACACTGTCCATTTTGTAGACTAGGCAACTACGTTATGTAGGATTCCTGCTGAGATGAATTACCTTGCTCTCCTAATGAAAACCACACCACTTGTGAGTGACTAATAGATCCTTTACTGCTGGTTTGGGTCCACCGAAAATCGGTACCACACTTGACAGCTTCTCTTACAGCACCAATCCCAAAGACAATCCCAGCACAAAAAATTCAGATTTCGCGGAAGTGTAGTGGATCATGGCTCTCCACAAAAGGAATACGTCAACATATCTGTCTCCTTACTTGATTAGCCTGAGTTGTTGCAGCCTGTTAGGATCACCAGTTAAGACAGATACAGTTCCAAGCACTGGTTCACTGTGCATAACATGATTCCAACAACAGAGACTGGAAAAATATCACACTAACGGAGACCCGGAGAAATCAGTAGCCACTGCCCTTCCCCCTGCCGGTGATTTAGGGAAAGAAGCAGACAACGCAATCTGTTGACAGTCATCCGAGACCTCGAGTGAAGACAACTTCAATCAACGACAGGCGACAGTTTCTTCAACCATTGATTGATACCCGAAAGGAAACGACAGTACATCCATATATCAGAATGAAGCCATCAAACTGTTCAAAATCAACTACTGGCTTCATGACACCATAGTTCCTGTTGAAAGTCCTGGCTGGCTGACCGCTTCACTATAGGCTGCTGTTCTCCAGCTGCATTTCCGATCTGCAACTGACTGTCTCTGTATCGCTCTTCGTCGTCGAGGTTCATCTGAATGTACCGACAGGAACCTGCTGTTCTTCTCCTGAACGCACCAAAGGAGTACCTGTCTTTCCGGGAAAGGTGACGATCCATTGCTACAAAATTGAGCTGTCCACTGCCGTGCTCTGTCTCGACAGGTCTCAAGAATGAGTTGTGTTATATGAGAAATAACGACCGTCCATTGAATAAGTGCATGTCGCTTCAGGAAACATACCTTACACGAAATCTGTTTAGCATCCTGACTTTATAAACATGAATACTGTGTAAATTCATAATTTGGCGTGTCCAAAAATGTGATTAGGTGTATTACACGTTCTCTACGATATGCCATTCCTTAACCTTGGGACTCAGTCACTCATTGTGTTGCGATGAGATTACATGGCAGTTTATAAGCGCATGTTGCACGCGATTTAAAACGTACCGTTGCCGGTTTGTGGTTTACGGAGCGCTATGTTATCCACTGCGCGTTGTGACTTGCTGCGCAAGGTGAACGCTGCCTATGAGGTTCAAGGAACTGTACTTGCCGAATTATCACCATGCGCACAATATCAAAATGATGATGACTGTATTAGGTTTGAGAAGAACACAACATCGCGAACGCTAATACTAACATATTGAGCTGTTGCTCATCTTCGCTTATAATTAATCAATGAACTGAAATGAGCCACTGTGCATTTGAGGTAAATAAATATCTTCGTTAATTATAATCGATTTTCACTCATTTAGTCTTCAAAATTTATATCTTGGCATTTGTGAAGCCATATAAAACACCTGCACGGAAAAATCCAATTGAAAACCTTCTGGTTGATTTAATGTATTGCTGCAGCAATCATTTACATCAACTATCCTGCCTATTAACTTTATGAACCATATATTTTAGAAATTTTAGTTTATAATATTTACTTTTAATCACTTCAACATTGAAAATGTATATCTGGTGAAGTAGTTTTCACGCTGTAAACAGGGCCAGCATTGTAAGAAATACTATACGTTTTATCTAATGAATATTTTTGCAATGTATAAAGAACTTATTGTCAAGCCTTTCTTTTATATTGTACTCATGCAGAAGGGCAAGAAAAATGGGGGATTACATGCTGGTCAAGAGCTTGAGACCATGTCATTGCCCATTCATGCTCATGACTACTACGGCGTGGAATGTACACTATCTGGTTCATCCATGCTCAGATACTTAAATGTTGGTCAATCCTAGCGTGTTATGATTGCCTTGTCACTGCTGTAGCATCTGTCAGTCTTCAGCAAATCACAGAGACGTGCTCTTCTAATGTGTCGTCATTTTAGCTCTTCTATTGTAGCCATACATTCTTCTGTCAAATACTGCGTTTCTGACAGTTATGTATGCAAGAGAATGGATTCAGAGCAAACCTGAATCAATAGCAACCAAAATAACTTTCATGAAGAGAAGAGGCTTTAGTTGCATTTCTTCCTAGAACTGAGACTGCACCAGACATGAACTGCAGTACACCACGTGTTCATGTCCACCTTGGACACATCCAAATGCACATCGCCCAGGCCACGCATGGTGGTTATATGGGTTTCTACAGAATTGCTGTGAGAGTAAAAGATTGCTGAGAACAGATATGACAACTCTGGTTAACTGTGTGACTGCTAGCTC
The DNA here is from genome assembly GCA_034211315.2 of Aedes japonicus. Classification (NCBI taxonomy): domain Eukaryota; kingdom Metazoa; phylum Arthropoda; class Insecta; order Diptera; family Culicidae; genus Aedes; species Aedes japonicus. Next base: position 7,624 of record JASCZW010004905.1, read on the forward strand.
CCAGGCTCTGACAGAGACATAAATAAAACTACATGCAAATACACCTTGCTTCCTCACTTGAATTTGGAAGCTTGTCGAAGTACAACTGCTTCATTTTTCCATCTTCATCTAATACCGATACGGGAACTTGAGGACCATTTATGTTGAATGGAAAGAACTATAATAGAACTATCACGAATGACATGATTATTTTCACAAGTACGATTGAATCATTGTCTGTTGAAAACTCATATTGCCATGAATGAAAGGGTTTATTCAAAAATATTTTATAAATTGTATTGTGAATTGTTCTTCACCATTCCATAATTACGATATGATCTCGACAGCCCTAAACAAGTCATATGGTTTAATATAATATTTATATCTTCTCGTTTGATTCATAAAACAGAGAGAAACATCTTTCATAGATTTTCCATTTAACTGAAAATCCTACAAGCAATACCAATCATAGCTCAAATTATGAAAGAATTCTTTCAATTTTGACGAATCACTACTACCAAATTATCTTTTTCTGATGAAGCAGATACTAGTAAGGTTTTACGAGATAGAGTTAGGTCAAAGTCCAAAGATTGTATAAAATAACCAAGAAGAATGTTTGGTAGTAGTGATTCGTCAAAAATTGAAAGAATTCTTTCATGAATTTGAGCTATGATTGGCTGTTGCTTGTAGAAGTTTTCAGTTAAACAGAAATCTATAAAAAAATCAACTTCATATGTATGCGATGGATCAAACAAGGAAAAAAAATCTCGTAATCGTAGAAACATTATTTTATATTAAGCCATAACTTTTATGTCTAGAAGCCATGTTCACGTCGAAGATCATATCATTGCTAAGTGGTAGAATGGACTATTTAGCAGAAGAACAATTCACAATACAACAATTTTGCACTAAAATATATTTTGAATAAGCAACTCACCTTTTCATTCATAGCTAATGTCGACGTTTTCAATACAAATTTAATGATTCAATAAACTACTTGTAAGAAAAATAATCCTTATTTTTAATCAAATCGGTCGAATTTATGGATTCCTATTATAGTTCTTTCCATTCAACATAAGTAGTTCCTTCAAAATTCAATATCAGTGCTAGACGGAAGATGGAAAAAATGCTTACCAACAAACTTTTAGTTAATACTTCAAACAAGCTTCCAAATTAGGAATATTGAAATAAAAGGTGTATTAACAAAATTTGCACTGTAGTTTTTACTTATTTGGCGGGGAAAATGTCTAATAGAGAAACACAAATTTAGCAGTGCGACACCCTGTGAGTTGTAAAGTTGTCATATCTGTTCTCCAGTAATCTTTTACTCTCACAGCCTCTTGTGATTCATTCTATAGAAAACCCACATATAACCACCATGCGATATAACCTGGGCAGTCGTTTTTCCTGGATGTGTCCAAGGTGGACATGGACACGTGATACAACCATTATTGCACACTGGTTCATGATGCGGATTTAGACGAAGGATACTACGGTTAAGGTCTAGGTTCAAAATTTGGGAAGAAAGCCTCACAATTAAAGAGCCTCTTCTCTTCACTGAAAGTTAATTTTAGTTTATATTGCAAATTCGAAGGTTTACTCACAAATCCATTCGTAGTCAATAGCACACGCCAACTGTCAAAAGCACGAGCTTTTGTTGACACAGAAAGAACATTCGTGCATAGTACGAAAACAATAGAAAGAGCTAAGAATATTTGGCCACAAATTAAAAAGAAACGTCTCTCTGGTGGTTGCATGAAGGACTGACAGATCTACTTTATCGACTCAACATGCAATTGACAAAAAACAATCGCAACCACGTAGAGTTGACCAGCGTTTTTAAATATTCTGACATGGGATTCGAACCTGAATACTTTGAAAAGTGCTGATTTCGCACCCGTGGGTGTTCTCAATGAGCCACGCTGACTCATGAGAACATGAATGATTAATGAGCATGAGGTTATAGCTCTTGACAGCGCTTTAATTTTTATTTTGGGTTTGATAAGCTATTCCCGCCTATACCAGCAGAAACACCATCATAGCATGAGTACGGTATAAAGAAAAACAGCGATTGGCTGGTCTTCACGAAGTTCATTTTGTGCATTTACAAAAAGGTGTACATGATAACATTTCATTAGATGCAGAACATGTATGAATGTTTCTATACAATATACGAGCATTTGGCCTATGTACATAATCCATGTTTCAAACAACGTAAACTACTTCACGAATATACATTTTCAGTGTTGAAATTGATTAAAGTAAATGTGGTTTTTATTTATAACTAAAAATTTCCTAAAGCATATGGTTCTTAAAGTTGTAGGTGAGATAGTTTGGTCTTAAAATGATTGCTGTAGCTTCTATAATGATCACATTAGAGTAACTAGAAGGTTTTCCAATTGGATTTTCAGCTGAGTTGATTTCCTATGGCTTCTAGAGTACCAAAATATATTCAATTTTCGGGCCCACGAATTCGGTGGTGAAAATCGAGTGCAATTAACATTCCTTGAAGATAATTTGGTACCTCAAATGCAATTTGAGCGGAGCCATTTGTTTTTCGGTTTAGTTGATTGATTACTCAGGCAGGAGCAGAGCGAGCAGGTAGCTCCGGCTCAGAGAGCTATCGGTGTGTTAGTGACAGTACGCGTCCACCTGGTGTTTGACCTGGCTTCTTCTCGGAAAGCCATGCGGGTCGTAATCGACGCGTGTGTGCGCATCCGCATAGCTGAAGTGATGCATTCGGCAAGCACGGTTCACGTTGAGGCCTCAACCGACTACAGCGTTTTTTTGGCTGCCACCTGGCGAATCTCGCAACAGAAAAAAGCACCGCGGTGAGATGTAACATGGCGGCTCACGGGAGCGCACAAACCGACGCGATGCGTTTTTAACCACCGCAATTTGGTTTGTGCGCTCGCACAAGCTGCCATGCAATCTCGATCGCGGCGATATCTACTGTGGTGATGCAGCAAAGACAACGCTATTGTTTAGGAATCCCTGGGCTGGAATAGCTATGTCGGGTGGCGTCCACTAACTGCGCCACGCGACCCCCCACCCCTGTCACGTTTTGTATGGACGCACAGAAATGGCGAATTTTCACACGAGACGTAATTCATGTTTGTAAAAGTCCGGGGATTTTGTAAACAAAGATTTTCGGGTAAAATTATGTTTCCTGAAACCGACATGCATACGCAATTCTACATGAAAAATGCACGGTTTGATTGGATTGTGCTTTCATCATCTCTTTCAACTCTATTCTTGGGTAGTATTGAGACGCTTGCATGCGTCGGTCTCTAGGGGCAAACCTATATGACATTTTGATGGTGTGGACCTTCAATCTTTTGTATGGATCGTCACGTTTTCCCAGGAAAAGCACAGGTGCTCAGTGGATAACAGTGCGTTCAGGAAGAACAGCAGGTTCCGGTGAGTCCGATCACGATCTCGGATGAAGACTTCATGACGAACTGTAGAAGAGCGATGCTCAAGGCGATGGCGATCGAGTTGCAAGATCAGGCGGGAAGTAGTGCAACTGGAGAACGGCAGCACAATAGTGTTAAGGCGGTCAACCGGTGGAACGCTTCCAGAAGCAGGCAACAGAACCATGTTGTCGAAGAGGCGCTAGTAGTTGATTTTCCTGGGAACCAGTTTGATCTTCGTTCTGAGATATATGGATAATATAATCGTTTCCTGTGTTTCGAGAGGAAGGCGATATAATGGTTGAACGTTTTTGAAGGACGAAGCTGCTCACTATCGTTGTTAGGGGACGATAACTATTTCCTCGAGGTCCGTATTAGAGAGGATAACCATGGCTATTACTCGATGGATCAACAAGATTGCGAACAGATCCAACCTCGATCAGGCTAGGGGATCTAAAATTCCCCTGAATACAGGCTACTACCGTAGTATAGAAGGCAGTAAGGTGATGCCCAATAACAGGCAAAACCAGTGCTTAATCGGAGCGTTGCTATATGCGGCTGTAAGCACGCGGGCAGATGTAGCAGAGAGGGGGGGGGGGGGCAGTGGGGATCAGTATCGCATCGCTTCACGGTGTTTCTCTCCGAGGTCTCTACGTTAGAGATGAGCATGAGCATGACCGCCCGAGGTTGCTACTCTGTTGTTGCCAAATCAGCTGTTTACACATCGATTACACAGTGAACCAACAGATGATGCTTGGGACTAACATGCATCTTCAATGTGTAAAAACTGGTGATCCCAAACTAAGGCAATACAGGCGCTGGCCTCGCCCGAATGCAAGTCAAGTAGGGAATGGGTAGGAATATGTTGACGTGATACTCGCTTTATTGGAAACCGCGGAATCCACTGCACTTCCACGAGAAATCACTGAGATTTTGGATAACAGGATTGGGTGGCAGCAGGGTTCGTTTTGGTTAACGATAAGCTGTCAAGTGTAATTAGTACCGATTTTCGATTTGTACCGGTTTAAACCAGCAGTAAGGATCCTATTGAGGTCACTCACAAAGTGTGATTGTGGTTTTCATTAGGAGAAACAAGGTAATTCATCTCAACGCTTAAGAGCCAACTTGGAGCGATCTACACCAACAGTACGGATCCCGCTGGGGTCTCTTACAAAATGAGACAGTGGTCTATTTGTTCCAAGATGGCTGTCGAGCATGGCGAACGAATGATTTAGATCACAATTAATTATGTACCTCACCACCAACCGATCTTATCCGGCGAACCACGACTTCTGATGCTCACTCGATCACTCGCGCAACGAACAATAGAAAAATGCTACGCCCGAGAACGAAATATTGCGGAACAAAGTATCGACGCAACCGATGGTGGAGGCAATCCTATTAAAAATAATTTTTATAAATATAGATACTATGGAAACAATTACATGTCTTGTTCAACGTCCTTGAGAGTACTTACTCACGAGTCGCCTGCACCAACTCCGCTTGTTTCCGTCCGGTTCACTGGTACATTTCATTAACGTCTTTTATGCTCTAACTGAGTAGTATTACTTCAGCGCATAGTTGACAAACCCGCCAAATCCCGGCAATCATGAAATCGCCAGAGAGCTCCATCCCTCGGGATCTCACTCCAACAAACTGCCGGATCTCGACGACCCGCAGCCGACGGTGCCTCGTTGCCCAGGCCGAGCTTCCTCCCCAACTCTTCAACGTGATCGAACCTTCGCGGTTCCGCCAGAGCCACCGCTTTGCCTTGCGCGAGACAAAGTTCCACGTTTTGAACGACCGAATTTCACGTTTAGTCCTCTCTTCACGTGCTTTCTTCAGCGATGTTAAGAGCTCGAGCTTGAACGGAATATCCACCAAACTATATTAGTCGTTTACATATTTCACTCTTCGCATCGCACTTCACATTGACGTCACTCCCGGTTTACCACTGGAAGCACACTTTCTCACTCTTCTCGCCGCTGCCACCGTTCTTCCTCGTTACCTGATCCCCAGCAAGCCGCTGGAAACTGACGTAGCCGTGGAGCCGTTGCGTCGGGATTTTGCGAAAAAAATCAAACAATAATCGTAATTTAGCTTTAACTAACAGTGAAACCATAAAGATATCCGCGTGCTTTGGGAAACCTGCAGTGAATATAATCTGATTCCCACCCGAAATGTGTGAGTCGCTAGCATATATCCACATTTTGTGGTCTTTGTGCTGCGCCCCGCACACGGAAGAGCAGTTACGACTGCAGGCTTGGTTTTGCTTATTAGTGGTAGTATTGGAGACGCATCCGGACGCCACATTATTATGTTTGAGCGTTTATCCGCTTTGTCGCGAGTGAATCGATGATTATTAGGCAAATTTGAAGTTCGATATAGAGTTGCCTCGTAGTGGACATTTGATTATTGGCAGAGTGTGGAGTGCAAAAAAAAAGGAGCCAGTGCGTGTAGAAAACGGCCATTTGCATATCAGAAGCAGCAAACGAAGACAATGCGCATGTGTGCCACATTTCAGATGCGTTCACCATGAGGTGTACAAAGTTTTCTTATGCAGGTTACATATATAACGGGCGGTTTGGCCACGTTAATTTTGCGCTTTATTTTGTCGGGAGTGCATGAAATTAATTACGAGGCAACGTCGAGAATTTTTATGTTTACAAATGAACAAGAGAGTGTAACGAAGGAAGCGGCAATTGGTGAGATGTATCTGACTAGAACTATATAACGTCAACCTTATTTTTAAATAATACCAAATACATGCCTGGTTTGGAAATTGAAGATTTCCAAATCTGGAAGTGTGTTGCAGTGCCCTTATCCAAATGATATCGGTAATGTTTACATGCAGGTGCGTTGTATGTGGTAGTAACCTCAGGAATGGGCGTGGACTCTCCAGACATTCTGAAATGGGTTGCTGGATCTGCAGTAGAGCTATCACTCTCTAGCCTCGGATTAAAGCTGCTTGCAATGGTCACTTGAGGGATTGTTGTAAACAGATTTCTTCCATAATACCATTGCCGGCCAATGAGTGTTAGATTGCACACACACACACACACACACCTCTTCATCACCTTCTCACCGCTATCGCCCGAATGCTCACGCTCACGCCGACACTGATATTCATCAAGGAGCCTCTGCTATACCAGCTCACTTCGGTGTTGAACTAACCCAAATATCTCAATCATTTTCTTTACCGATCGATACACACGAGAACAAAAAAAAAACGAGCAAATTTCTGCTAGCCCCGCACACACCACAACCCCGAGGTCTCTACGTTAGAGATGACGAGAAAAACTTGTGATCTCAGACGTTGCGAATCAAAACAAACCCAAAAAAGGAGAGAGCCCATCTCCCATGTGCGCATCAAAACAGAGTGCACACAATATATCGCTAGAATGACATCTATCACATAAGCCATCAGTGGTAAATGTAGCGCCTTCCAAACGTTTTCGTTTGCCTGTTGAGGTGGCGAACTTGTCCGTGCCTCGACCTACCCCGCAGTGGAATGTTAGGCAAAAGATGACGTCTTTGGTTCGATTACCACTGTACACATGCCCTTTCGTTCAATTTTCAAAATAAAACATATGTTCTATTTCCAACCTGCCATACACTGTTGGAACTTTCAACACTTTCTCTTCTTATTTTTCATTCTAGCAAAAACATTAATGTCCACTCTTGGTGCCTGGTTGTGAGCGAACATCTCCTTCTACATCATAATCGTTACTCTCCGCACGGAGAATACAAAACGTACGAATTGAAGTATGTAATAATTTCTATCATAATCGTTTACCCAGAGTCTGGATCGATTCCACTCGTCGAATGAAAACCAGGTTACTCATTTTTTGACGTGTCCATACAAATTCCAAAAGTGCGTGCAATCGATTCAGTCACTCAAAACAGCGTATATCATACGTCACTTGAATTCAGCGCAGTGCCTTGGAATTTCATAAAATATTCATGAGATGTGAAAATGATTTTATCCCAGTGTAATGATGATGTTCACTTTGCCGGTTTTCATGGTTACCACTGTCACTTCTATGTCAACTGAATTTTGTTAGCTGCAATGAATGAAGGCGGCTCTAAGTATGGGTAAAAAATCTGCTGTCACTGTTGTTTTGATTATCAATAGGTAAGCATGAATTTCATTAGACGAAATCTGAATATCATCTCTTTTGATGATTTTTTTATTATTATAAGGAGATTTTGAATCCTAATAAGAACATGAAACAACTAGGGCATGTATCATCGTTCCAATGGAATAGATGCTAGCAATGATAAGCAAGAACACCCTGGGTTGGCTGCCCTTGAATATTTTCCGATCCCGACGGGTAATTGATATCCGTTGTGGTTTATTGAATTTCATTTCTGACATTTTGAAATTCATATTGAAAATGAACCTGTTTACATAAATGAATATCGAAACATTTTGAAAATCGAACGTTCATTCTTCTGATTCCTTTTGTTGCCGCGAGTTATCATTTGATTTTCACATGGAACTTATAGGTAGTCAATATTTTGTTTCCTGAAAATCCAGACTTTTGAGCCTAACGAGCATGACTTTTACCAAAACTGATTCAGCGTATCGAAACGAATCCTGCTGTCATCCCAACGATATGATTCGAGTGGTTTCTCACGGTTTCCAATAAAGTGTGAATTACGTGAACATATACTGGGGCTCTCTTAGCTCAGTCGGCAAAGACGCAGCTACAAAGCAACACCATGCTGGAGGTGGCTGGGTTCGATTCCCGACCCCCTGGGCGAAGGGTATGATTGTACTTACCACACAAACATACTAATGCGAAATTGGTACTCGACATCGAAAGCTCCCAATTAATAACTGTGGATAGGCATTTAGAACACTAAGTTGAGAGCAAGCCATAAGCTAATTGTGAAAACAATAAGCTTGAAGCACCTAAAAAGAAGACGTGAACAAATTTCTTCTTCTTCTTCGTATTATTTTTTGGCATTACAAGCTTATTATTTATCACAATTTGCTTATTGTTTGCCCTCAAATAAATCCAACGCCGTCATTGCCTTTATTTGCGATCATCAGTTTTTACATATTGAGGATGTATGTAAGCCTCAACCCTTGCGCCGAACTGGTTGGCTTGACGTACCGCAAGGGCTCAGTAGGGATTCTCTTTCAAGACTCGAAGCTAAGAGTCAGTTCCATTGTGGTTATATCACATTAATTATTTTTTACTGTAGTTATCAACAATTTATTTCAGTATTTCAGTACGGAGATGCTGGTTTGCGTAGTTCGGACAATGCTGTCAGCTTGTCAACAGGGAAGTGAGTGGCTGCGACTGAAGATCGTGTTGAGTAGCAGGGCATATTTTCCATTCTCATCTAATTAATTTCTTCAGCACACCTTGTGACATCTTTGTATTTCAAATAACTTTTGTTTTTCAGAGCACGGAGTAGCATGACAATTTAATGCGTGTGATGTTCAATTTTTTTTCAGTATTTCAGCATAACATTTTCATTGCAATTCTATTTCTGATCTACAACTTTTTTGTGGAACAGTACAAAAACCGGCATGTGCTTATAAGTAGTATAGAATTATATTTAAATATATGTGTTAAGTGGTATTATGATAAGATATTCATTGTATTTCAGAAATCATCGAACCAGGCTCTTCGATCACTAAAACTGTTTTTTTTTTCGACCTATAGAATAGTCTTTTGATTCTCCAAAAATAAAACAAATCAAACATCTTTTCATTGAAATTTTCACTTTGTTGAAAGGGCTGATCAACTCTGTTTTTCAGCTTTGCCAGGACTATTTAGATTTTAATAGATATCTTAATTTTTTTTTTGTCGTAATAATCCAGTGGCTGTCAGCAGCATTTTGCCAATACATATAATATATTATATTATGTACACTATTTACATACATTCAACAACAAAGGGTAAGGGGGGAATACAGAGTGGTTATCTGGCCCAAGTCATGGATGACAATTATGCCTTCCTTGATGGAAATCATCAGGCCGAGATCAGCGAAGGTCTAATTAATTTCGAAAAGTCTACAGTGACTTTGGTAACCCTATTTTTAACAAACCACCAGACGGAAATCCCAATGTGTATTGCATACTGTTCATTTCCTATAATAAGAGCCTTTCGTTGGAAGGAGAATCTCTATACTTTCCGTGGATTTCGTGTAAGTGCTTCTGCTTATGGGTTCACACCCCCGTTTTTAGCCCTTCATACAACGAAATAGTGAGGATTTCAGGTATGTACAGTTCGATCTTGCCATTAGGAGGAACTGTACGCCATGGCAAGTCCTGCACTGGCGGAGGCTTCTTATCACATCACATAACATCACATTAAGGATGTATGTTAGCCACAAATATTACCTGTTGATTCTCTGTGAAATTAAAGCTGATCTGTGTGTCAGAGTGCTCATGCTCATGCACCTACTCATGAATTATATTCATATAGCATAATACAACAGCTGCTAAGTTACTTACCTATACATATGGTGCATTAAATCAAATCGAATTCATACGCGGTCACTTCATTTTGGCTACACAACTTCATTCCACTCAGCAAATGTACTCTAATATGATCACTGTTTTATGAATGCCTGACGTGTGCCAAAAAACACACACACCTGGCAGTGGTCAACAATTCGACTCTCCTGTCTGGCTGGAGTGACAACAGAACGCACCTGCAACTTGCACTATCAGGTATGCCGCAAACATATCTTGTTTAGTTCTATACCGTCAGTTAATTAATTAACTTAAAAGCTAGTTCCACATGTAGTAAGAGTTTTTTTTAAAGTCCAACTAACTGTTTAAGCAACACAACGATATTAAAATTAAAAACGGAGCAGTGTTTTTGGTGCAATCAAGTTTTCTGACATCTCTAACTGCAATTTGATGATGAACTGTCAACCAAGCAGGCAAACGCACGTGCGGAAAACCAGTTTACTACGATTGCAGCGTGACAAAATTAACGATATCAGTTGATATCACCGAAGATTCATGTGCTTTTCGTATTATCGTTTTAGGAATGCAAGTTGACAACCCACCGTAATCGGTGAAAAATCCTTTCACACCTTCTTGAAACCGGGAAGTAGATACCAGAACGTGACGGGATCAAAACAACCGGGACCAGTCGCACGGCACGGCTCGTGTCATCCACCAATCAGAAGTGAGTATTTTTCCCCTTTGCCCCTTCCCTGTTTCTCATTCTCATTTCAAGCCTACAGGTGATCCCGGCAGAGCGCCTCCACTCCAGACCGGGCCGGGTAAGGAAATTTTCTTTCACCTGTTTCAGCAGTCTCGCTTTGACCCGAGATTTTTTTTTTCTCTTTGGGTAGGTTCAATCCTCGCTGAAGGCTTTATTACGTACAGGAGGCACTTGGTTTTTCCTTTGCAAGTGTGGCTTCTAACAGCGAAGAACAACGGTTATTTCTGGTTCCAAAAGGACTCCCTCTAACAGGACTTTCGATGCACCTGCTCCCGGTCCCGGACCGGGAGGAACCGACGATGCGATGCGATGCGATGATGATAATGATTTGATTCGAAAGAAATTTTCATTAGATCGGGGATATTTGGAAACCACCTCGCGCACGCAGCCACATTCGACGGGTTTTGGATTATAAGGAAGACTAAAAAAAGGTCCTCGTCATTACACGCACCTGCCTTCGCTTTATGGATCATTTTTATTGCCTGGAAGCTCGTGCTCTTCACATGATTCCGAGTAAAAGCAACAATTTCTCTTCGAATTATACTTCAGACGGTAAATCGTCCTCCGGGATGGAATGCACTTTTACTTCCTGATAAACGTGACTCGATCAATGAAACATTGCAAGACCTGAGCCGACACGTGTTCAGCGGCTTAACTTTTACGACAACACCGTGGAATGTTGCTCTCGCCGCGAAGAACCCAACATGGACGAGTTCCGATAAAACATCCTCGGTGTAATAAATTCTTAGGCTCTCACCATCGCAGCACCGGAGAAGCCCAGAAGCCAATCGGCCGGCCACACTTGACCCTAGGTTACCTCAGGTTCAATACATGATTTGGTTTTATCACCACGCGGCGATAACGACCCGTTGAGAAATGGGGTTCTGCGGTTGTTGGACCGTCATGTTCCCGTGCGTGTTTCGATTCGATCGAAAAGCAAAAAAAAAAAAAGAATACGCTTGCAAATCGATCTTAATCAGAAGCATGGTCCGCGTTTCGCGTTCTGTCCCAGTGGCAGACGATGCGAAACGGAAGGCAAAAAGATTAATTGGTCTTAGGAGCTAAGGCAACCGGGAAGAGTCTCGCCGTTCCGAATTGAGTTGCTGCAGCAGCATCAGTGTGGCGTTCGCCGCGAAAGGTAGAGATCGGGATGCTGTGATATTTGGGGATATTCGGGTTGAGTTTTTGTTAGAACGGAGACGATGGCTGTCTGGTTCGGGATGGTGGTGAATGGATGAGATTTTTGGAATTTGTTCTGACGGTCGGATAGTGGGTTGTTCTTGCTTCAGAAGTGATCAAAATTGTTTACCGACGTTCGCCAATATGGCCTACTATTTTTAACAAGTTACTCATATTGGGTAAATTTCGTAACAGTTTACAAAATGTTGATCAGAATAAGGCTTGCTTCAGATAGAATTGGAACAAAAACAATTGCCTGTATTTCAGTTATTTATTATTGAATTCAAGATCTTTTTTATACAAATGTAGCGTTTTCTTCATACTTTTAAGAAAAAATACGGATAAAATTATTCGTCACGGTTTCGAAGGAATTCTCGAATTTTTCCTGTGACACGGCTCATAAGGCGGCGCACACCTTCTTCGTCCATCGTTTTAGCTATCTTATTCCACCAGGTCTTCATCTGATTGATGTCTTTAACAACCTTTCCCTTTGCCTTGAGTCACCTCGTCATGATTGCCCAGTATTTCTCAATAGGGCGGAACTGGGGGCAGTTGGGTGGGTTAAGGTTTTTCGGAACAACCTGGACCCCTTTCTCTGAATACCATTTTTGACCATTAATGACAGCTTGCCAAATCTGGCCAAAACATTACGGGATGGTCGTGGGATCGAATGAACGGCAAAATTCGTTTTTGGAGACACTCTTTTTGGTATAGTTCGGACATCATTGTCTTATTTGTAACGAAAACTTTCGTTTTTTTGCCACAGCTGCAAATGCCGTGCCAAATCATGAATTTTCGTGCAAATTTGTCGCCAAAAACAAATTTAAATTTGGCTGGAACATCCCACGAGCCGTTGCCAAGTAAAATTTTTGACCTGGGATTTGCCCGAAGTCAGCCTTGACATAGGTTTCATCGTCCATCAGAAGACACCCGTCGAACTTGGTCAGCACCTGGTCGTATAGCTTCCGAGCACGGATTTTGGCCACACTAATCTGTTTTATGGTCCGATTTGGCTGTTTGCTAGCTCGATACGACTTGATTCCTTCCCGGAGTCGAGTTCTCCTCGCGGTACTATGGGCAGCACCGAATTTTCTGGCCAAATCACGGTCCGACAGATTGGGATTCCTCTTAATCGTCTTCAAAATCTTACCACGCAATTTCCGGTCGACAGTTCCACTCTGACGATTGGCTTGAGGCTTCCGAATCGTCGTCAATGTTTTCTTATACCGTTTGATAACGCGCCATACGGTATTTCTGGGCAATTTCAGCTGTTTAGCAAGCCTAGATGCAGACCACAATGGATTTTCCAAATAACTGTGCACAATTTTTTCCCTTCTTTCGGCTTCCATGTTGATTGTTTACAAAGTACAGTCGATTTGCGGAATGTCAAAAATAAATACGTGAAGCTGACAAAATTCAAAGATCGTTGTACATACCAATCACAATAACTTATACTCTATATAATCTTTGATGTAAAAAATACAATTGAAAATTATTTAACAAAACTTGGGAAATCCATGGATGATCTGAAATAAAATGACATATAAGGAAAAGTATATCTAAATTTTCAATGTGCTGTTCCATTTTCGTGCAACAAAATAACCATTTGTAGTGTATCTCATGTATTTTGCAGTGATTTCAATTCATAAAAATTAATTTAAATGTAATAATATATTATCAAATCATTACGAAAAAAATAATATTACCTAGTAAAATAATAATATCAGCATGATAGTTCACGATAATAGTCTATATATCGGTAGTTAAGCTGATCACCATCTCATAAATCAGCGGAGGAAAGATGGAAGAAACTACGAGGACACTAAGAGAAGGCAACGCTAACCTAGAAGGTGTCGCTTCTGAAGAAACTGTGTGACAAACGGTGTTCCGACGGCGAGGACATCGAGCAGCACGTATTCAAAATGGAGGAGTTATTCGAGCGGCTGACGGCTGCAGAACAGGAACAAGATCGTAGTCTGCACGTTACCATGGTCCTTCGGAGCCTACCGGATTGTTTCAACACTTTGACTACGGCGTTGGAAACAAGGGCTCATGACGAGCTCACTCTGAACCTGGTCAAGTCGAAGCTGGTGGATGAGGTGTCGAAGCGCAGTTCCGGTACACAAGAAGCATCGGTTTTGAAGGCGGATTTGAAGAAGCAGATGATAACGTGGCAGTTTTGTAACAAGGAGGGACACAGGAAGAAGGACTTTCGTGCTATGGCCGAGCAAGCAGCCGGTCAGAGCAAGTCAGAGTAAGACTCGTGCTCATGATAAGAAACGTCGTACACCAAAAGTGAAAGCAGCCTGATAGATCTAAAATCGAATCGTCGCTGTAGAAGCGAAATATTTCATCCACTTTTCGTTTCTCATGAGTTCCATATGTAACAATTAGACTTATTCTAATATCCACATCCTTTGTTCAGCATGCCTTCAATGCATTGAATACACAACGTAGACAACCAGAGAAAGGGAAAGTTGTTTTGTGTTGGGAGGTCCCCAGAGAGAAAGCGTTCCTTTTAAACATACTTTATTATCGGAACATTTATCCGCCACCCCTACATTGGCAAGCCAGTAAACGTCCCAGCAAACTTTCCCGGTGTGTGACCCCTACCCCCCAACATTTGGTGCCGTGACCAGGAATTTTCCTGGAAGTTTTCCCATCCCGCTACACGTGTTGCGCATAACCTCGACTTGCGAACACACAGGAAGATTTGGATCCTGTAGTTGCTGTGGAAAAAAATACAAGGCCTCATTCCAAGAGGTACAAGGTGAGTACCTCTCCAATACGCTTACGCCTGGTTTTGTGGTGCTTCTTGGTCCTTTTCGACCATTTCAGCTCCATCAGCATCCCCTGTAAAGTCGTCATTAGAAAATGCCGGACGACAAGAAGCAGAAAGTAAAGGAGCAGAAGCGGAAAAATGTGGTCGATGCCATGAACAGAATGATCCTGTTCATTCAAAATTACAATCCCGAACAACATCAAGCAGAAATTTCCCATCGACTGGAACGTCTCGAGAAGATCTGGGATACTTTTGAGATAGTCCAAACCGATTGCGAAGAGTTGGATGACAGTGAAGAGCTTGAAGCAAAAAGTCTACAGTGCAGAGCCCAGATGGAGGAGAAATACTTTCAATCGAAGGCAGGATTGGTGTCTAGGCTTCCACCAGTAGCAGTAGCCGTCGTGCCAGCAGCACCAGCAGAAGTTCCTCGTGCCCCAGCTTTGACTAATGTGAAGCTTCCAACCATCACTCTTCCCGAGTTCGACGGCGACTTCAACAACTGGCTTACTTTCCACGACACGTTCCTGTCCATGATACACTCATCCACGGAGATCTCGTTTGTTCAAAAATTCCACTACCTGAGATCGTCACTGAAGGGAGAAGCAGCTAATCTGGTCCAGTCCATTGCGATTACTGCAAACAACTATGTCGTCGCTCTTCTGCGTAAGAAGCACATCCGTGCTCTTTTGAAGTACCCAAAGATTGCGAATCAGTCCGTCGAAGCCCTCCACAAGATTGTGGATGATTTCCAACGACACACCAAGATCTTGGAGCAGCTTGGTGAACCCGTCGAACACTTCAGTGCCATCCTCATGGAATTATTGGATGACAAGCTAGATGATGCCTCTCTCGCTGCGTGGGAAGAATCGATCGCCACCGAAAATGAATCCAGCTTCACCAAAATGATCGAGTTCTTACAAAGACGAGCTCACATTCTGGAGACGATTTCGATCAACCGTCCGCACCACAACCAGATGAAGTCAGTGAGTCAGTCTTCTATGAAAAAGCGTCCCAGCAATCCTCGTGTGAGCAGCAACGCAGCCATTGAAGCCGCGCCGAAAACTTTTCCGCTGTGTCCAGCCTGTGAGAAGAAGAAACACTCTTTGATCAATTGCCCCGTCTTCAACAGCATGGATCCGAAAAATCGTCTGAAGGTTGTGACAAAGAAGAAGCTTTGTAATAACTGTTTTCGAAGCGATCATTTCGTGCGTACATGTAGAGCCAAGTACAATTGCAAGCAGTGCTCGAAACGACACCACACTATGATCCACCCAGGCCCATATGAGCTCAACTTATCTACTAATGTTGAAAATGCAGTGTGCCGACCAGCCGTATCTGAAAATTCAAATCCAGGTCCTTCGACTGTACTCACCGCCGTTTCCGCTGTTCCCCTCAATGAACCACACTCTTCGATAGCAGTAGCTCAATCAACTAGCGTTTTGCTGACCACGGTGATTCTAATTGTACTGGATGCATACGGCCAAGAGCACATTGCCCGTGTCTTGTTGGACACTGGATCCCAACCGAATGCGATTAGCGAACGTCTTTGTCAGCAACTTCACTTGAGTCGTAGATCTGTCAACGTGCCAATCGCCGGAGTAGATGGGACTGTTACGTCAGCCAAGCATGAAGATTCTGCCGATTTGCCCGGAAAGAACGAAACCGAAAAGATCGGTACACGACTATATATGCGAGACTTCTCAGGTCCTACTGAGAGACTACTCAAAAGTATCTGGAAGATTTACAGAACCATCTGAGAACCTAATCTAGGAGACTTTTTATAACCAAAATAGAGAGCCAATATTCAACTGAAAGACTTCTCTAAAACATTTTGAATACGTCCAAAGTCACTTGACAATCATCTCATCTGAAAGACTTTCCAGAACCACCTAGAAGAATCATCTAGAAGAGTTCCCAGCTGGGAGATTTCTAAGACTCATCTGAGAGACTTCTCAGAACCATCTGTTATACTTCCAACGTCATCTGAGAAACTTCGCAAAACCATCTTAGAGACTCTTTAGAAACATGTGTCAGATTTCCCAGTACCCTTTCCTCACAGCATCTGAGAGACTTTCCAGCAGCATAAGAAAATATTCTGAAAACAGTTTGGAAGTATTTTTAGAACCTTCTGGATTAGTTCTCAGAAGTAACTGTGAGACTTCTGTGATCCATCTGAGAGACTTCTCAAGCATCTGGAATACTTATCTTTGGAAAACAATTTAGAATCCTTTGCAGAACCATCTGGAATAATTCTCAGAAGTATCTGAGAGATTTCTCTGATCCACCTGAGAGACTTTTATGATCCATCTGTGAGACTTTCAGAGTTATCTGAAAAACTTCACAAAAACATCTGAGAGCCTTCCCCAAAACACCTGGAAGACTTTCCAGAATCATTTGACAGACTTACCAGATCTGTTTGTGTGGCTTCCCAAAAACAATCTAGTAAGTTGTTCTAAACTATCTAGAAAATTTCCCAAAATCATCTAGGAGGCTTCCTAAATACATCTGAGAGACTTCTCAAAGCCACCTGAGAAAATTATCTAAGCCACCTTCGGACCTTTTTCGTTCTATCTGAGAGACATCCCAAATCCATCTGGCATCTAAATCATCTGAGAATCATCTCAAAACTATCAGGAAGCCTTCCCAAAACCATCTGAGGAACTTTTCAATGCATCCTTGAGACTTCCTAAAAGCAGGCTTTTAAGAACAATCGGGAAGACTTCCCAGAAGCACACCAAATCCATGTGAGTGCCTTCTCGAAGCCATTAGCCACATCTACGGAGACTTTTTAAAGACATTAGGATGGCATCCCATAGACTTGAAGACATTCCAGAAGCATCAGGGATAAGGACTGTACCGGAAATAAATTATCGACATTATTTATCTTTTAAGTGATTTAAAAAAATATGGTTAGTTCAGACATGAACGAGATTGAACTCAAACGAGATTGAACGTGATCATTGTAAATATCGAATGAAATTGATATTATTACTTCACGAATTTTCATATTTTTGATCGACCACTTTTCATCATGTTCCGGACAAGTGTTTCTACATATTTTTTGGACACTTCAACCCAACTATTGTGAACTCCTTCATATTCCAAGCTATTTTACCAGCCTTTTTGAAGACTCTTTTCGCAGTCACCCAATAAGGTAAACTGAGCCGAAGCTGAGGACAGTTTGGTGGATTGATGTCTTTCTCAACGAAATATATGCCCCATTTCGTTAGCCGATTGAGATGTCAAACCAGTGGAAGAGTATTATGCTGCTCGTATATAGAAAGCTACTTATTTTGCAAAGAATCGTATCGATAGATTTCCGCCATTATAGATCCAGTAGTGTTAAAAGTTAGCCTTTAAATCGTAGGAACATTAACCTGAATCGTCGAATATGACATCAGTATGATATTGTGAACCTGAAAGAGTGTTTGAGTCCTCTTTCAAATATGCCTCGTTATTCATTAAAATGCATGAACCAAGGCCAAGGCTTTTGTTGTGCACTTTGTTTGGCGATTTACGGCTACTTCTGGATCTCCAGTTTGTTCCGTTCCATGAGGTTTCTGTTGGCCAAATCACGTTATGAGTTTGATTTGTTCTTCCTAATTATGGACACTCCTTTCTCATTCAGTTTCGAGTTGGAAGATCCGGGTTTTCTGCCTTTTCCAGGCAGATCAACCGAAGAATAATGTTTCCAAGCTTGTTCATTCTTCACTCACGTGATGAATTCCACAGCGTTGCGTGAATTTTCGCATAATTCCACCCTTTTCACTCAGACACTTGTTCAAAACCATTATTAATACTTCAATTTGATTTCGCAACATTTTAGAAACGAAGAATTTGAACCATGCAGACAAGTAAACAAACGGAATGATAGTCAAACGCACAAAACGCTGTGATGAGTATATAATAACCATCACACATACGTGCATATGCATATGGATAACTAATTTTCGATATATGCCTTACTTCAAACGCCATTTGAGCAACCGAGACTTCTCAGATCCGTTTAAGAGACTTACTAGAACTATCCGGAAGACTTCTCAGAACCGTCTAGGATAACGTTTGCATTAAAAAAAAAATGACTTTTTTTTTCGGATTGTGATAAAAATAAAGCTACGAGAGATAATTGCTATTGATCAATTTCCCATGGAAAGTTTTTATTTATGCTTACTTGCAAAAAACATTCTACGCCCTTGCGAGCAGCTTTCCGGCAGTTAACCGGAACATTCGCCATGACGGACGAAAACGTACGCGTAAGCCTGTTTTCGAGATCTTTCTTCGTATTATTTATCAATCTCTCCGCAGTTTTCGCGACAGAATTGTTGGAGTAGATCTTACGCAACAGGTTGGCCCAGAAATTCTCGATGAGACGCATATGGGGGACGTTGGGCGGGTTCGTCAACTTGGGTACCACATCGATATTCAGCCGCTCCATCTCCTCCAACGATCGCTTTGAGTGGTGGGCCAACGCCAGATCCAGCCAGAACACCGCGTCTTCGCCCTTATGGTATTTCTTGATAAATAACGCAACTTTCGACAGACATTTTGTACTATAAATTTTCTAGTTCATGGCCAGTCCGGAGCGAGAGAAGAGCGGCTTTGACATACCCTTCTCGCTGATTGTCAGCGCACAGCAGCACCTTCTGAGGAACTTGTGTGTGAAATGAACTTCACCTTGGAGCGCACTTCCTTCGTGGGGGAAGTATAATACGAAGTGCCCTGCCAGGGTGTGATAGGTCTCGTCTTCCATCACTACCGCCAGATCGTGAATCACCGGGAAAACCGAGTTGACCAACTTATTCAGCCGCTGCCGCTGCGTTATTGTCTGCTGTTCCGAATCCAGTGGACGAGATTTTCGCTTCCTGACATGTATGTTCATGTTCGCCAGGTAGTTTTTCACTGTTTGGCCGGTTGAACCGACCTCCCGGCCAAGCGCACGCAGCGATGTAGCCTCTTTTCCCTCGGTCTTCATCTTCAGCATTATATAGAGCTTTTTGTCGCTCAGGGTCGTCGGCCGTCCGGAACCGGGCTTTCTTTCGATGCTCTGATTATTGTTTAATAGTGTCAAGATGTTGTAGATGCCGAAACGGGCGTATCTGGCGTTCACAAAGTGCCATATGTCCGTTTTCGAGGCGGTGGGGTGCCGAACGCGCACACTTCTGAACGGAGTTGCACCACTGTTTTTGTCATCACGGTTAGAGTTCCACTGATAGAGCTGTCAAATTTTGTCTGCTTACTCATGGGTTACTATGATTAATTCTGCATGGGAAAACTCGGAAATTTACATCCAAAGCCATCTGAGAAACTTTTCGAAACCATCCATTGGAATCAGCGATGTCAATTCTACGGAACTGCCAGTAGATCTACAAAAATGAACGATTTTCGTAGAAATACAGATCTCTGGAAATTTGATTTATTCTACGGAGCTACACATTTGAGCCATTCTCTAGTATGGATTGTTTACTTCTATTAGCATGAAACACCTGAAAACGCCTTGGCTAAAATTTACCTTCGCAAATCAATTTCACATATAATCATCCTACGGTATCGACCCAGAGAAAATCTGACATCAGTGCCAACTATAAATGACACATCGAACCGATCAATCCAATCCACTTATTCCGCTTCCAACCCCATCTAATCCCACTGTGCGCTGAACAGAAACCCATCCGATGTCCATTTCGAGCAACGAAAAAAATATATATACTTGTTACAAGTGAAAATTGCCCAACCCGATCGAACCGGACAGATATTCGGTATCTCCGTCCGCAGTCCATTCTTGGCTTTGCCTTTTTCAGCGATCTCCAACCTGCCACCAATAAAACGGATTTGCGTTATTATTTGTTGTTTATGCGCTCGGCAGCGAAGCGAAAATAATAAACCATAAAGTAACGATCGCCTGCGTCCCGAAAATGTCCCGGGATGATGATGATGCCGAGTCGTGGTTCTTGTTGCTGCGTTACTCGACGGTTATTAAAAACATTTGGCCGCGAAACCGGCGGGCACAGAAAGAACCTCCGAGAGAAAAAAAATCATTGTAGTGGGAGCTTTCAGAAGTGCTGTTCCAAATTGAAATGCGTACGAAAAAGAGAACTCACGCGGGATCCTCCCTCCTCGGCGCAGGGGCAGGTGATGTGGATTAGAAGGCTCAGACAATGCAACATAACCGGTGTGCCTCCGAGGGATGCGATGGAATTAAATTATGCTCCTACCTCTTATTTTTGTTTTCGCCGGGAAGTTTCGGTAATTGCAATGTTCCCCCCTCCTTTAGCACAATGACCTGTTAAGTTTTCATTTCGCTGGGCTGAGGATTATAAATTTTAACGGCACGCGCTTTCGGTTCGGATTGAGCAACCACAATGTCCCAATGTTCCCGGGATTGTCACTTTGTCGCGGCGAAAATGTCTTGATCATTAAATCGCTTTTAAAACGTGACCAGAAATTATCGAATTTCACTGCTAATAATGGACACCGGTTATGGATGGACCCGAGAGAAAAGCTGCCTTCCATGCGTGGTGCTATGAAGGAAACCACCGACAGTTTTGCTCGGGCTGCCAAAAGAAAAGTACCTTTCCGTCACTTTCGCGTTGATGGGCAATTTGCAAGCCCGAGATCAAATGTGGACAACTTTTGTCCGAATGCGATTTGCCGCAGAGTGGATTAAGTTGTTACATTTTACGACCTTGTTGGCGCAGATTTTGGCACGCGGAAAGGTGAAAGTCCGCCGGAGTAATTCCGGCAGCAATGGCAATTGTTTTAATGTAAAATTAAAATTTTCTGCTCGTTGATTCAATCGCGAAATCGAATAGAGATTCAGCCCGTGAAAGTATATCGCTGCTACTACAATGTATGTATTTCCGAAAACCCTAACCGATCTAGTAATGACGCTGAGAGCATGAACCAGTTATCCTTAATTACCTACGATTTTGCTGCCCCCGAAAAACATAACAACAACAACGAGAAAAAACCGGCGACATGGCCAATCAATTGAGACACCACTCTGGCGACATATCAATCGATTCGATAAACATGACGCCGGACCCGATTACCGAAAATGGACAGAGCGACATAATTGCATACGCAAGCAGGTTGTGGTTCGTTCTTCCGGGACAGGACTCGGAACGGAATTGGGTCAGTAACTTGATCACCCCATTTTGGGAGGCACCAGTTGATGAACCATTTGCGTCGATTTCCTACGGTTGAGTTGAGGAATAAATTACCCCGACGGGAGAGGGCCACTGTGACCGGGATGACTGGGAACAGAGGCAGCATCATTAACTGGCCGAGGGCAAGGTTCATTGCTAAACATAACGGTTTGCCATCATTCCGAAAGAATTGAAATAATGAGCGAGTAATGAGAATGATGCATGGTCATTTTATGTCATTATACAAGAGCAGTGAATCCGTCAGGAAATATTTCAGACCTCCAAGTAAGAAATTGCAGTAATCTGACGACCAGGTCCATCGTTTGCATTAGAAAAAAAAGGACAAAAATTGCCAATGTTTCATGGGATAACCTTCACCCGCACTGACGAAACTACCCATGCAGCATCAATCATAGTAACCCATGAATCAACAGACAAAATTTGACAGCTCTATCAGTCGAACTCTAACCATGATGGCACAAACAGTGAAGCAACTCCGCGCAGAATTGTGCGCGTTCAAAGAACGGTACCTCGCCGCGTCGAAAACGGACATCTTGCGGCACTTTGTGGACGCCGGATTCGCCCGTTCCAGCATCTACAACATCTTGGCACTATTAGATAACAATCAAAGCAGCGAATCAAAGCCAACGACTCTGACCGACAAGAAGCTCCAAAGGATGTTGAAGAAGAAGACCGAGGGAATAGTGGCTACATCGCTGCGTGCGCTTGTCCGGGAGGTCGGTTCCACCGGCCAAACAGTGAAAAAGTACCGTCGCGAACATGAACATACATGTCAGGAAGCGGAAGTCGCGTCCACCGGTTTCAGGCAGATGCAGTGGCAGCGGCTGAATAAGATGGTCAATTCGATTTTTGGACTGCATCGAGACCTATCTCACCCTGGATGGCAACTACTGGCAGGGCACTTCGTATTTTACTTCCCCCACGAAGGAAGTGAGCTCCGAGGTGAAGTTCATTTCACACACCAAGTTCCCCAAGACGGTGCTGCTGTGGCTGCCACTTAGCTCCGCCGGACTGGCCATGAACGGCGAAATTTTAGTACGAAATGCCTGCCGGAAGTTGCGTCGTTTATCAAGAAATACCATAAGGACGAAGACGCGGTGTTCTGGCCGGATCTGGCGTTGGCCCACTATTCGAAGCGATAGTTGTAGTAAATGGAGCGGCTGAATATCGATGTGGTACCTAAGTCGGTGAACCCGCCCAACGTCCCCCAGCTGCGTCCCATCGAGAATTTCTGGGCCAACCTGAAGCGTAAGATCTACTCCAACAATTTTGTCGCGAAAACTGAGGAGGAATTGATAAATAAAACGAAGAAAGAACTACACGCTACGTTTTCGTCCGCTATGGCGAATGTTCCGCGTAACTGCCGGAGGGCCGCTTGCAAGGGCGTAGAATTTTTTGGCAAGTAAGCTTGAATAATTACCTTCCATGCGAAATTTATCAAAAGCAATCATCTGTCTTAGCTTTTTTTTTTTATCACCATTCGAAATCGAAAAAAAGGTTCATTTTTTTAAATGCAAACGTTATTTTAAAAAAACTGACCAAAAAGCAATTGGGGTCTCTATTGCCCTGGATTTCATCCCTCTCTAAAATTATGAAATTTCAACCTAGACACTATATTTATACCCTATTTATAAATTAAGAAATGGTCTCAAAAATACATTGATGATAAAAAAAACTGGCTCCAGTAACATTGGTCATTGGAAATCTGCTACAAAGAAAAGGAGGTTTCAATTTCTCATTATGTCATTTGTCGTCTTTTTCCATTGTCAGATTAGTTCAGAAATCTTTCCGCAGAGAGGGCACTGCAGTCTATCTTTGTCAAATGAAGCTCTAGAGAGTTGCCGTCTTGGGCAAAATATCTCAGTATATCATTTGTCGTCTTGTGAGATTGTCGCATTAGTTCCACATCTTGCCACAATGATGGCGGATTGGCAAAGATATGCTACAGTATCATCTCTGCGGTACAATCTAGAACTAACTTGATTATTTCAAATGGCTAAATTTTACATCCTTGCAACAACTTAGCTCAAGACGGAAACTCTTCTAGAGCACCGATGCAGTTTTTTTGCGGCCCGTGAGCTACTTCTGAATATGGTGACATTTGTTATGGAAAATAAATTTGGAAATTTCAAATCGTTTGACAGAACAGATATATATCAAGCAACATACTGTAGATAACACATATTGATGCAAGCTTAAACATGTTTCCGTTAATGCGAAATCTCAGTCTCTTAAAACTTCGCGCAAGCTCGATTGTGATGTTTGTACTCAACATGCGCTGCTTTGCTTGTGTTTATGCAGTCAAGTGATGTTCTCACGTCTGCCGTTTAAAAGGCATGTTAATGGCACATTAGTTAATGCTCATGTTGTCGCAGACAGTGTGTGAAAAAATTGACAGCCCGAAATGAGAGCGAAAAACAAGATTATTCAATTCTTTGGTCTTTGCTGAACACACGAATTACTAATAAAGAGAAGAGGCAATGAACGAACACAAGCATTCGGTCCCCTCCAAACAGGGTTGCCATTAGTTTTTGAAAAATATCTGGCACGTTACAAATAAAAAACCGGCCTAATCTGACAATACGGAAGTCTAAAAATCTGGACTAACAATTGACAAGGGTCCAAGAGGTTTTACAAATATTGATAGGCCCTTTACAAATAGTGTCCCAAAATTAGTATTTTTTTTGACTGGTATACTTGCATACTTCAGTAACAGACAAGCGTGAAATTACACTACAGGGTGCGGCAGAAAATAATGCGAAAATTTGTTCTATTTCTTTTTAATCCCATTTTCAACTAATTCAAGCAATAATATCAACATTTTCGAGTGCAGTTGTCTAATTAACGAACAAATGTTTATCAAACAATACCTTATGGGATTTTTACCCATGTAAAAACCCATGTAAAAAATTAAAATACCAAAAAAAATGTAGACTGCAGCACCATCTTGGCAGCGGAATTTGTAACTATTCTGATAATGTACAGTGACTACATTTTACATTATCAACAAATTTACCGGAGACGGCAACTCTCTAAAGCTTCATTTGACAAAGAAAGACTGCAGCGCCATCTCTGAGATAAAATCTGCAACTAATCTGATTATGACAAGAGACTACATTTTATATTTCAAACAACTTTGCTGAAGACGACAATTCATTTGGCAAAAACAGACTGCAGCGCCATCTCTCCAGCACAATGTGAAACTAACATGATGATATCAAAAGACGATTCGTTACGCACTGAGAAACTTTGCTTAAAACTTCACTTTTTTGTAAAAAAAACACTCTTTCTAAAAAACACTCTCACGAGCATATCAGTAGAACGATTGTTATTGGAACACAAGGAAAATTTAACTTAACATTTCACTCTATCACTTTTTCTAAAATCACTCTTTTGGAAAAAGTGATCAAGTGAAGTGTTAATTCAATTCTCCTAGTTTTCCAATTTGCCCCAGACGCCAATTCTCTACAATGAAGGCTTGCCCACAATTGATACGTTGCGGATGCGTTTGCGTGAATTTGACAGATTTCCCATTGGTTTTCTCTTAAATTTACGTAAACGGAACGCAAACGTATCTATTGTGGGTTGTACAGTGTGCCTCACAAAAGGTGCCACCTTTTTTCAGTCTTGATTTATTTCAGGGTAATTTCAACATCCGATTTTTTTATAATTGTTTTTAATGTATTCTACAGTACTACATTTTATATTCTAAACAATTTTGCTCGAAACGACAACTCTCCAGAGTATCACTTGGCAAAGATAGTCTGCTGCGCCAACTCTGCAGGAGGATTTCTAACTAATATGATAATATCAAATGACGATTCGTTACGCACTTAAAATTGTGCTGAAGACGCCAATTCAATACAATGAGTCTGGAATGTTTCATATGCATTTCTGTTAACAAGGCCAAACTAAAAATTGCTTGCCTTTGTAGCAGATTCCCGGGAGACAATGTTACGGGTGCCAGTTTTTACAAAATTCACAGATCGGAAGCGGAGATCAGGAACATATTGAAGAAAGAATAAAAGTATAAATAGTATGGCATTAAAAAGAAAACACAAGGAAATTCGAATACAACTAACCGTGCCCGGAACCGTATCAGACAAATGGGTGAGACTTGACAGTATTCTACGGCAGAGATCCTACCTGATCTGGGTCTTCAAATCACCGACAAGCTTGTAAACCAAGGTACCCGGTTCTTAAAAGAAGTGGATGGCATCTTTGTCAGAGGAAAAATCCTCTTGACCGACAGATGGTTGGTCAAAATTGGGGTGGCCCCGGCGCCAAGCCTAGCCCTTATCCCAGCTTGAGTGTCAACAGAATCTCAAGCACCGAGGGCGGCTCAAGTGCCAGGGCTGGCCCAAGTACAAGTACAAGATGTTTCAAAAGGGGCACAAATTACGACCCGCAGAGAGGTAGGGAAACCCCTTGGAAGAAAGTCCGGAAATAGGGAAATAGACCCCACAAGCAAAAGATAGGCGTAAAGTGGCCCGGAAGCGAACGCGCGGAGAGGCTCTCATCGTGAAGACTGAAGAGTCCAAGTACTCGGAGGTCATAAGGGCAATGCACGGAGCTGCAAAACTCGTGGTTCTGGGCGCCCACTTGCGAAGAATACGCCGTATCCGCACGGGCGAAATGAGCCTAGAGTTCAAGAGGGACCAGTACGGCTTACAAGAAGCTGGTGGAACAAGACTTAGAAGAAGGTGACGAGGTGCGTGCCCTAGTCAAGCAAGTGACTCTACAGTAGAAAAAACCTGGTCAAGATCGTAAAGGTTGTCGAGATCTCCACTGCCATCAAGGTGCAATGCGGAGTCATTGTAGCCAAAACAACCATACGGCTAAGAAAAAGACCACTTGAGACTCAGGTGGCCACTATCCGGCCATCAGTAGCTGAAGCGGACTCGGATCTAAATTGATCAAGCTCAAGGTGGGATGGTACAATTGCCCACTGAGTGTGTACCAGCCGCCTGATGCATGTTTTAGATGCATGGAGAGTGAAAACATGTCCTGGGAATGCAAAGGCCAGGACAGCAGCAAAATATGTAGAATGTGCGGAGGCCACAAATACGTTACGGGAGGCCTAAAATACTTGGCCAGGTAACCAAACTAAACCTGAACCACTGTGAGGCAGATCAGACATCAGTTAAGGCAGTCGGTGGCGGATAACGCCATAACATCCAACCAATTGTTTTTTGGATAGGTCCATTATTGACAACAGACAATAACCAGCTTCAGGAGGTTGTGTCTACCTCAGGACTTCGTGTTAGTTTCGTGGTAGCTAAAGTGTGATGGAGTGTTCTTCTGCAGCTGTTACGTACCGCCTCGATGGTCGACTAACCAGTTTTCACAGATGATCAACCGCATGACAGCGGAGTTGTTTGGCTACCAGCCGATGGCTATAGCGAGCGATTTCAATTCCTGGTAGCTGAAGTGGTGGAGTCGCCTTACCAACCAAAAGGGTCATATCCTATTAGAGGCCCTGGCTAGGCTCAATGTAGACCTGGCTATCGTTGGTACCAAGAGTACCTACCACAGAAACGTAGCCAAGTCGATCATCGACGTGACGTCCTGCAGTTCTGGGCTGCAGAACGCACTTCGCGGTCCACTGTAGTACCGTTCATAACACTAGGCAGCGTGCAGTGGAAAGAATACTCACTCAATTCGCCCGCAGTTGGAGGAAGTCATACTTTGATTACGAAGTATTCTTGAAGGCGTTTGAAGGGGAACAGAATGTAAGCGATACGCAGGACCTGAGTATTGATCAACTCGTTGTTACTATGGCGTGTATGCGATGCAACCATGCCTAGAAAGGTCAATCCTAGAAACCGAGAGATTATCGGCGTACTGGTGAACAGAGTTGATCACCTCCATAGAACCTGGCTCCGCGCAAAACGGACGATGCAAAGGGTGAGGTCAGACACTAAAAAGTGGAGCGTCGAGTAGCGCTGGTTGTTGCTAAAGCCTCACTAAAGAGGGAGACAAAAGCCACCAAAGGAGCCAACTTTGAAGGGTTGCGTCTGAACTCTAACGTGACTGATAGGGTAACGCCTATAGAGTAGTAATGATCAAGACCAAGGGTACGTCAGCGCTGAGCAATCAGCAGAATTGCTAGAGATAATCATCATTCTACCGCCGTAGATTTGTCCCACGACCAGCGTTCCATTATCCTAGACCTGTCATGACGGTAAAAAGATGGTAGGCAAACATGCCACAGTGATGACAACGGCATCAAAGAGGACGGGAGCGAGGCGATGGTTACGGATAATGAACTCATTGTTATAGGAAAGTCACTCAAGATGTACATGGCGCCAGGACGGGCTGGTATACCGAACCTGAAAACCTGACGACTATTTTGCTGGCTCCTAAAATGTTCAGGGTAGTAATGCAAAGATGTCTGGACGAAGAAATGCCTTGAAGCGTCAGAATCTCGTATTACTGCCAAACACAGGCAAGTCACCAGATGATCCATTGACATATATACCGATATGCTTGATGGGTACGACGAGTAAGATGCTTGAGAGGTTAATCCTCAAAATGCTGTCGCAGTCCACGGAAGGTAGGGGCAGCCAGTCCAGTAACTAGTTTGGCTTCCGCAAAGAAAAGTCAACGGTGAACGCCATCTTGTCTTTCACCAAAACAGCCGAGAGAGCACTCCAGCATTAGAGGTGGGGAGTCCGCTACTGTGCAGTGGTCAACCTTGACCTGAGCTATGGGAGTTGGGAGGCCATTGCCAACTCGCTCCAACGCCTCCGAGTTCCTGAGTATCTGTACAAGATTCTCGGAAGCTACTTCCAGAACTGTCTACTGGTTTACAACTCAAAAGTGGGTCAGGAATGTGTCCAAATCACCTCAAGAATTCCACTAGGGATGAAGCGTTAAGATTAAAGTTCCCTAACGGGGAAAAGATTACCGGTTTTGTGGACAATATCACGCTCGAGGTCAATGACAAATACATCGAAGAGGTTGAGTTAACGACTACTCAATCTATCAACATATAAGAGGGATGGATTAGCTTCAGGAGAATGGAAAAAGCTATTTTCAAGACGGAGGTGATTGTTGTTAGCAATTAGAAATCAAAGCAACAGGCAACGATTAACGCTGGTAACTGCACTATAGCCTTAAAAGCGGCTCTTGGATTACTGGGGGGGGGGGCTTCCTGATAGAGCTGTTTTCTGGTAGCCACATCGACTATTTTTGCACTATCTTGTATGATGGCCAATACCTCGGCGGTACAAGGGAGCAAGCAGAACTCTTGGCTACTGTTGCCTTGTCTATACTCAGATATGCCTGACTGGCGTTGGTACGAACAGCTACCTAGCTAAGCTGGATAGTACGCGCAGGCTCATGTGCCTGAGAGTGGCTAGCGCGTATCGTGCCAGTGTCACGTGATGCAGTTTGCAACACAGCGTGTATTGTGAGTTAGCGAATTGATTGTGTCTTTCCCTGCTGACGATGCACGAACCGAGCGCTAACCCGACATGCGGAAGCTCAAGGGCACATCAGGCTCTTGCCCATCGATGATCCTCATTATCGCTGCTGGCTCTGGACGACCAGTTATGCATGTGTTCGAGATGATCTTGAAACTACTGGTACGGGACGACTAGTTAAGTATTTTATCTGGACGATTGACGCTAGTTTGCTGATTCGGGACGACCAGTATTGAGATTGATTGGAGCAATCTTGGTTTTACTGGATCGAGACGGCCAGTCAAGGTGATTGTAGCATGTTTGCTGGCTTAGGATTACCAGTAATGGTTATCAACCCGGTCTTCAAATCACTGGTTCAGGACGACCAGCCAAGTAGTTAATCGGGACGGTTATTCCCAGTTCGCTGGTTCAGGATGACGCTCTAATGGTGATGATCATACTGAAATCTACTAGTTTGAGACTAGTTGACCAAGAGAATTTTGAAATCACTGCTTCATTAAGCCAGGTTACAGAATCAAGTCGACTGGCTAAAATATCCTTCCTAGTAGTAGGCGATGATATGCAGAACATTATTCGAGCGGCTAGATTGAGAGCATGTCTCGAAGGTCCTGACTGCTACAAAACGTTTGTCGAGAGTATCGCTACACATTTGCGGTCCATGTGAGATTCAACTGCCGAACACGAAGCGTTTATGGCCATGCGTCAGGAAGTCGGCGAGTCCGCAGAACCATGCCATGCACGCCTGGTGGAACGTGTCAGGGTTTGCGGTTACAGTCACTTCGAGGTGCATCGTTTTGTACGGTCGCAGTTATTCAGAGGGCTCAAGAACAAGGAACCAGCGAACTCTGCTCGTCTATTCGACTATGAAACGAACATGATAGTTCAGGCAGCAACCCGGGAGGAGACGTATACTGCAGAACATTATCCGGCCGAAGGTCAAGCAGTAATGTCAGTAGCACAGGAAAGAGCATCTAGGCGAAAGATTAGGCTTAGACTATATCTATTGTGGTATGCGAAAGTCAACCATGATGATGAACTTATCGACGAGATTAGCATACCAGAAAGGGAAGGCGAGAGAGGATGCTAAAAGTGTCGAGCGTGGAGCTCGAAAATCCTAGAAATCCGTAATAGTGGAGCGGATAACTAGGGTCAAAGGAGAACATGATTCTTTCCAACAAGGTTTACGGTCGTGGAGAATCATAATGGTAGCGTCCTGTCAGAGATAAGAGGGTCCCGCGGCACCTACAGGACTACGCATAAGTACTTGGTAGACACCGAGCTGACTAGCCTGAAGCAGTTATTTTAATTTTAAAACATTTAGGCCGTGATTTGGAAAAATGAAGCGAATAGGTTCAAGCTATATTTTCATATATTATTTTCTTTCTTTGGAGAAGAAGGAAGAAGTGGGTTAGTGAAAATACCTTTTGGTCCCGGGATGGGAGGGGCTGAAGCTAGAGACATGGGTGAGTTTTTGGTGGATCTGTCAACACCCTGGGATCTTCAGCAGGATGGTTGCAAATTTTCCTTTCCATTAAAAAAACACTAGGGACAGCCCAATGAGGTTAACCGTAAAGTAGACGCGCAGGACTAGGTAGCAATGTGTAATGAATGTTATAATCATTTGTGCCAATGTTGCGTGATGGTCGTCGTGTGTAAAAAAATCTATTTGGCATGCTGCTCTTGGCATAATATAGAGACCGTTTAATTTTCTGAGACGTGTTTCTAATTGTACAAAAGATTAAATGTATGAGGCGCGGGTAACGCTGAAACTACCAACTAGATCATCCTTATTTTGCTCGTGGCTGCACCAACCGGTTGGCTACAAATTCACCACTGGCTTGGTTAACCGACTGCCCATCACACGACATAACCAATGGCTGTTAAGCAATGGTCGCCTGGCAAAAGCGATAGAGCCATCATCTACCTGGTCAATGATTGCTCGCCAGTAGTGCACCCTCCAGGTCAATTGTCTACGTCATCTGCCTAATCAATACTGGCTCTTTGCAGCTCTGAACAGCTCCAAGGCTGCCGAGCGAATTAAGTATTTTTTTTTTTTTGATTTGGAGTCCTGTATCGGACGGTGCCAGTTGAAGCCTGGGGGGACACCAGATGCGTTGTTTCCGACGGGAATTGTTCACTGTTGGGGTACTGTAGCAGACGTCGGTGCCGTTGTGCGGAGCAAAGTGGAGAGGGAGTCGAGGTCGAACATGGGCTCCTTTTACTTTCTTGCCGTCCTGTGGCTAGGAACCAACCCCACTTGGGACCGAATTTTCAGGTATTCCTCCCTTTTCGGACACAGCTTGCTGGTCGACATGTGCTCACCGGCACAGTTGAAACACCTAAACTGGCAGGCTCCTTCCTGTTGGCAGTCACTGGTGTGATGCTCTTGGGCGCAGTAGCTGCACCTCGGCTTCATGTTGCAGTTCCTAGTGCCATGTCCAAAAATGTGGCACAGCATGCACTGCGTCAGTTCGGTTAGTACCCTTGTATGCTTCCCATTTTACAATGATTTGTCTTATGGAGCGTATGGCGTTTAGACTACCGAGAGTAGCACTGCCTCTGGCAAAATGCACCAGGTACAGTGAATCCCGGTATTTTGTCGATCGGTTCCGCCTGTTGATGGGATAAACCACCAGAGGTTGCAGGTTGTGGGAGTGACGGAGCTCCTCCACTATTTCGCCGGTTTCCATTTCCGGCAGACCACGGATGACAACCTTGAAAGGCTTCTCTGAAGCCACGTCGTAGTTGAAAAACTCTTTACCTGCCATGCTCAGGTATGTTTTCGCTCTGTTGTACTCCGTCTCGCAGGAGAAGATGAGCTTCGTGCCCATGCCAGTAAGTTGGAAGCTGGCATTCACATTGATGCTTCATTGCCTGGCGTACCGCTTCGCTTGCCTCGCTTCATCGGAGGGCTGACTGAGATTTGTTGGGAGAGAGGCTCTTCTTTTTTCCTCTTTTGCCCATGGCACTCGCGCACTCGTTCACTTTCACTATTTCAACCGTTTTCCTATACGTGCTCGCTCGTCGGTTGCTCACACGGGAATGAATGATTATTGGTTAATTTGTCTTTTATTTCCAATCATTTGTCTTACATACTAATTTATAATTTCAAGAGTTTTAGCCCAGTGGGCTCTTCAGCTTTATTTTAAATGTGTTATGTGTTTTATATATCTGATGTTCTTTATGTTATAATAACCTTTAAAGTTCAGCCCTTGGGGCATTGTTAGCTTTAAAATTTGATAACCTACCTAATCTACAACTAAAACTACAATTGGAAAACCTAGGGGTGGGGAACCAGATTCCGGATGATCTGGTGATCCGCTGTCAGGCAGCGTGCCCTGTACCGATTGATAGACTCACTAAAACGATCGTCGAGCATTTTTATCTCGGCCAGACGGTGGACCTCAGATGTTCTTGTCCTCAGAGGGGTGTTCATTATCATCCTGAGGAACTTGTTTTGTACTCTCTGAAGTTTCAGGAGATGTGTTTTTGCACAACTCTCCCAGATTGGCATTGCATACTCGATGACCGGAAGTATAATTTGCTTGTAGACAGCAAGCTTATTTTTAAGGGATAATGTAGACCTTCTGTTGATCAATGGGTACAGTAGTTTCAACAGAGTATTACATTTTGTGACAGTTTTGTCAACCTGATCCCTGAAAATAAGCTTGCTGTCTAGAGTGACACCAAGATAGACAGCTGATTTGGTCCATTCCACCGTTGTGTTGTTCAGGCTTATTTTACAACCCTCAGGCGGGACAAGTCTGGGAGAATTAGAATGTGGAAACAGGATGACCTGGGTTTTCGCTGCGTTGATACAAATCTTCCATTCAGTGAAGTATTCTGACATAACATTCAGGCTTCGCTGCAGTTTCGCGGCAAGTGCTCTTATTACCCTACCATTGTGGACGACTGCGGTATCATCGGCGAACAACGACAGAGATCCATTTTCAGGGAGCGGGGGTATATCCGAGGTGAATAGATTGAACAGAAGTGGACCTAATATACTTCCCTGCGGAACACCGGCGGAGATCTCCTGACTACCGGAAACTGCACCATGCAACGAAACACGGAATGTCCTGTCAGAGAGATAATTTTTAATAATCTTCACCAGGAAGATTGGAAGATTGTATCACTTGAGCTTGTACACCAAGCCATCATGCCACACATTATCGAAGGCCTTCTATCGAGAAGGGCCATAGCGGATGTTTTCGAAACAGACTTGTTCCGTCTGAGGATGTTCATGACTCGATTAAGTTGATGGACTGTAGAGCGACCATGCCGGAAACCGAACTGCTCATCCAACAGGATATTGAGCTCGTCAGCAGATGTTAGAAGCCGACGGTAGATCGCTTTCTCAAACAGTTTAGATAGACCTGAGAGAAGGCTGATTGGTCTGTAGCTTCTGGAACATGAAGGATCTTTCCCAGGTTTCCGAATCGGGATGACTTTGGCTGACTTCCAGCACGATGGGAAGTAGCCAAGACGGAGGCATTGGTTAAACACCACCGCCAGATGGTTGTAGAACTGGGGGCTCAATTGCTTGAGCTCCAAGTTAAAAATGCTGTCGAAACCTGGGGCCTTCATGTTCTTAGAGGTCTTGATATAAGTCAACAATTCGTCAGCTGAGATCTCCAAATCTTCGGAGAAGTCGTTAGGACTTTGGTCGATGTTAGTTATAAGCGCGCTAACGGCAGCTTCGTGTGGACTGACGATGTTTTGACCGAGATTGTGGGAGCTGACGAAGTGTTGACTTATCTCATCAGCCTTCTCTGCAGGTGTTATCAACCGATCCCTTGAGTCATTGACGTCTAGTGGGATCAGCGGTGGAATGGGCCTTGGCTTAGTTTTTAAAATGTTTGTCATCTTCCAGAACGGCTTAGCACAATCTGGGAGAGAGCGGATCTTGTCGGCAAAATTGTTATTCTTAAGGTCCACCATTCTGGCCTTAATCATTTTGGTCACTCGATTACAGTGACGTTTGAGCGTTGGCAAACCAGTTCGCTGGTATTGCCTACGAATGGCGTTGCGCAATTGAATAAGTTCTTTAGTGGGTCTATCAATGGGTACAGAGTCACTCACCTGATCAATCACCGGTACATGTTGCTCCCGGGCCTGGGAGATCGCTTGCTCGATGCTCTGCAGCTGTCGTTCGATGTCATCAACCGAATCAAGGCGCATGTCGAAATCGATATTGTCATCCACGTGTTGTCGGAACCTCTCCCAACTGGCGCGATGGTAGTTCCGTCTGGTGATTCGATGCCGGTTGACCGAGGAGCCAACTTCGGCCACCACCGGATAGTGGTCCGAGCTGAGCTCCTGGTGTACGATCGGCTGGGCGATGTTGTTCCCCATGTTGGTGAGAAAGATGTCAATTGTCGAATGGACCCCGGATCGGCTCAACCGGGTGGGAGTATCCGGGCCCAGGACGGTGTAATGTCCCTCTTGCAGGTCTTCCTGTAGAATAATTCCGTTCCGATTCCGCCGGGTGTTCCCCCAGGTTTCGTGTTTCGCATTCATGTCGCCGGCGATGATGAACTGCCCCTGCCTCCGAGTTAGCTTACGGATGTCGTTTCGTAGGGCCGTTGTTGTTCCGTTGGTGGTACTGGCTTGCTTGGGACAATAGGCCGCGATGATGGTGATTGGGCCGACGGCAGTTTCGACTTCGACTCCGATGGCTTCGATAGTCTGCAGCTGAAAGCTCGGAAGCAGATTGCAGTTGATGTTGTAGCGCAGGGCGATCGCGACTCCTCCTCCACTAGAGCCGCTACGATCAAGTCGCACAATCCGGTATCCTGGGATAATAACGGTGAGTTCGGGCTTGAGGTGTGTCTCGGTGACGATGGCGATGTCGATGGCCTTCCTGTTAAGGAAGTCACCGAGCTCAACGGTTTTGTTCCGGATGGAACAAGCATTCCAATTTACGATGTTGATGGAGCGATTATGGTCCATATTTAAAAATGAACGTCATCGTCACGGATGTGGCGGCTTTGAGCTGTTCCTCCTTGGAGCGGCAGGAACGTAGTTGGCGATAGAGCTCTTGAACGAACTCCACCATTTGCTCCGAGTTGTAGAGCTGTCCATCGACGGGTGGTTGCGTGGAAGGTACTGCGACTCGCATTGCCCCAGCCGGGAGGAGGAGTCGGGTTGGGGGCGGCGGCGGCTGCCGCGAAACGATGATGGACCGAAGCTGACGGGCGGTTTGCTTGGCGGTGATTCAATGGGATCGGCGGTAGGTTTGGCACCTGATACCGAAGTGACGGGAAATTTTCCTCGTTCATCGGAGGTGGTGGACGGCGATGAGCAGGCCGAGACTTGGTAGATGACTTCTTGCGGATCGCCAAAAATTCAGCACGTTTGGGGCAGGTACGATTGCTGCTCTCATGGTTTGCGCCACAATTTGCGCACTTCAGTACCGCACCTTCTTCCATCGGGGCACAATCGTTGGTACTGTGGGCTCCGGCACGCTGCCACATCGCGGCTTCATGTGGCAGTTGCGAGTTCCATGGCCGAACGCAAGGCAGTTGCCACATTGCGTCACGTCGTGCTGTCGCGGACGATACCGGTCCCACTCGACGATGACGTCGAAAAGGGCCCGTGTTTTCATCAGCTCCGCCATCGTGACGGATCCCTTCACAAGGTGGACCAGATAGAGTTGGTCCCGGTAGTTTCCATGTTGTTGGCGCCTGATGGGAAACACCTTCTGAGGCTTTAGTGCCGAAGCTTGCAGCTCTGCGAATATTGACTCCGGTGTGAGTTCTGGAAGGCCACGCAGAATCACCTTCAATGGCTTGCTTCCGGGCGCGTCGTGAGTGTAGAACTCGTGTTTCTTCGCGACTAGGTGAGCGCCGACAGCACGGTAGTCAGCCTCCGTCGAGCACATCACCTTAATTCCATTACTACACAGCTTGTACAGCGGATGGATTTTGATAGCTGCAAGCTCGGTCCTGAGTGCAGCAATGTCCTTCGATGTGGTAAAGAGCGGGGGACCTTCACCTTCTTCGGCACCTCCTGGATCGGAAGCACGGCGAATTGATTGCTCGCTAGTAGACGAGCGTTGCGATCCACTGGATCGGCGTCATCGTGGCGCAGCCGCTTGGAGCTGCCCGGTTGCGGTAATGTTTCGGGAGCGGATGTCACCGTTGGTCGATTTTTTCGACCCATTGCCACAACAATAGGTCGAGCGGGAAATGTATCCGAACTTTGAAGCACTTTTTCTGCTTTGCCACCACCAAAGATGAGCAAGCGCAGGCGATAGGTTGTGAGCCGAACACGCAATCGCGAGAAAGCGGGCGAGGGGAAAAAACGGGAGAAAAAAACTTTTACTGCGAGGGTGCGAAAAACACGACCGATCGTGTCGCTTGGTAAAACTGGAATGAGACGGGAATGAATGATGTCGATGATACTCTTAAGTATTTCATGAAAGTCTCCCCTTTTTTATCGTTCACTGCTACATATGAGATATCCCTTACTTACATTTGAAGTCTGTGATAGGAAAGTACTTGGCATTTAGTACACAGTTTTTTTTTTCGTAGTTGCTAATCCGTTACTGAACAGAACAAATGTAATTGCACAGACAACCACATAGCTGGAGCTTGAGGTAGCTTTTACATCTTCAATGTGCAAGTTTAATAATTTATAGATTCAGAAAACGGTGCCGGTCAAGTCCATGTGGTCTTCGGGGAGGGAGGAAGGAAGTTTGACAATCATTCTTAGAGACCGTGTTAACCTTTGTGTCTCCATAATTGCCAAGGGAAGAATAGTTATGTGTTGGTGAGGCAGGTTCTTTTCAGATAATGGAAGCGCTAAGGTAAGTGATGTGATCAATGAAAGCGCAGTAAAGTGCTTTTTATTTGTAAATGTAGTGAGCTACCCAGCCACGTCATTGCCATTTAGTAAACAATTTGCAAGAAATATTTAGTTTTCTGTGTTATCAAATGCACATAAAGAGAATGCTAGATTTGGCATAAATTAGTGGGATCATTCATGTCAATGTAAGCTATATACCGCTGGAATCAGGTTTGTTGTATGAAAGTTGGAAAACAGTGTTGTAAGGCGAAAGATTGCAAACAATTTTGTTGCTTACGATTGATTTGTTGGCTTGCAATTGAACGATGGAAACTTTACACGTATATTAAAATTCATTATTTTTTCAGTATAAATTAACTCTGCGAAACGAAATTATACGACATCACCTTATATTTGCGTTATTTTCAAAAGCTTAATGTCCAATAAAACAATAGTTTGAAATATTGGAAACGACCCGTAGAAATATTTCCGATCGATTGGCGCAAACATTTTGAAAATGGTTGGAGGACCGACTGAGATATTAACTCTCAAAACCTGACCAGTTTTCGTGACGTTCGCAATAGGCGTTTATTTTAAGTTATACCTCAGTATAGAAAAAAAAAGACGTAGCCGTACGCAAAAAAAAACAGTGCACACAGCATACACAAGTTATATGGTACACAGTTTGAAAAAAACATGTTATTTTTACGTTATATAATGCACATAAAGGGAGCGCAGAAATTAATGGGATATTTCTAGTAAACTTAAGCCAGATAACGCCTCAATCTAGTCTGTTG
This sequence comes from Aedes japonicus, assembly GCA_034211315.2. NCBI lineage: Eukaryota > Metazoa > Arthropoda > Insecta > Diptera > Culicidae > Aedes > Aedes japonicus. The sequence continues at coordinate 45,354 of JASCZW010004905.1, forward strand.
AATGAAAGATAGCAAACATTGTTGTATGACGCATGGAAGATTGCAAACAATTTCGTTGTTTACGCTTTCTTTCGCTTGGAACTAAACGAGGGTAAAATTTAACACGCCCGTTGAAATTCATAATTTTTTTCTGTGTATTGGCTGCCGTCGGTTTATTACAAAGAGATAAAATAGAGCTACAATTATACGTCATCCCGTATCACCTTATGATCGCGCACGAGCGGGAATCCTTCGTTGCGTATGGTTGTTTAATAAACGAAATAAAAAACACCGATAGTTCGGCCGTCCTGCCATGGCGGAGGCATAGGAGAAACTGTTTTATTGATTCCTTATTGGCTATTTGTTGCAGTACAGTGGTTAGGGTAAGGGAACGTATTTACGACGTTGTCCAAACACCTTAAATTCACACACCCTCCATTTCGTGAACTTGACGCTCTCTTCACACTATGAAAAAAAAACATGACGAGATACAACACCAATATCAAGGAATAGAGGAACACAATTATGTTTTTAATTGGTTTGGAGAAAGTTTCGTGTAAAAAGTTAAACACTCCGATGAAATACGAACACTACTATAAACCACATTTCCCCATCTCACTAATACCAGAAACCAGTTACACCACACATCTAACACCGCCCCAACGTTACGAGCCAAACAACCTATCTAAATATGTGCGGCACTCAGGAATGTTCCAATGCTCTGTAAACTTTAATTCAAAACAATTCCAGTATTAATAAAATTAACTTTAAAAAAGGGAAAACTTCAGTAGCCCAAAAGTGGATAACACTATGTTTTGAGAACCATGTTTTAAAATAGCCAGCTGCGATTAAATTTAATCGTTTTCTTTGTTTACTTTCAATCCAAACAAAGTTTACCCTGTATTGAGTAGTTTCTATTTTCC
>JASCZW010004907.1:0-5000 GCA_034211315.2 Aedes japonicus
ATTTTAGTTTTGTATGGTTTGTGGAAGAAAATTGTAAAAAATATATAATTCTTTGGAAAATTCAATCTTTTTTCACTAAAATGCAAAGGGTGGGAGTTGAGGGCTCGGTATATTCTTGAAATAGCTTGGAATAATTTTCCAAGGACATTCTCGATATATCTCAATGATCAAACTTGAGCCCATTTTAGTTTTGTATGGTTTGTGGAAGAAAATTGTAAAAAATATATAATTCTTTGGAAAATTCAATCTTTTTCACTAAAATGCAAAGGGTGGGAGTTGAGGGCTCGGTATATTCTTGAAATAGCTTGGAATAATTTTCCAAGGACATTCTCGATATATCTCAATGATCAAACTTGAGCCCATTTTAGTTTTGTATGGTTTGTGGAAGAAAATTGTAAAAAATATATAATTCTTTGGAAAATTCAATCATTTTTCACTAAAATGCAAAGGGTGGGAGTTGAGGGCTCGGTATATTCTTGAAATAGCTTGGAATATTTTCCCGAGGACATTCTCGATATATCTCAATGATCAAACTTGAGCCCATTTTAGTTTTGTATGGTTTGTGGAAGAAAATTGTAAAAAATATATAATTCTTTGGAAAATTCAATCTTTTTTCACTAAAATGCAAAGGGTGGGAGTTGAGGGCTCGGTATATTCTTGAAATAGCTTGGAATAATTTTCCGAGGACATTCTCGATATATCTCAATGATCAAACTTGAGCCCATTTTAGTTTTGTATGGTTTGTGGAAGAAAATTGTAAAAAATATATAATTCTTTGGAAAATTCAATCTTTTTTCACTAAAATGCAAAGGGTGGGAGTTGAGGGCTCGGTATATTCTTGAAATAGCTTGGAATAATTTTCCAAGGACATTCTCGATATATCTCAATGATCAAACTTGAGCCCATTTTGGTTTTGTATGGTTTGTGGAAGAAAATTGTAAAATATATATAATTCTTTGGAAAATTCAATCTTTTTTCACTAAAATGCAAAGGGTGGGAGTTGAGGGCTCGGTATATTCTTGAAATAGCTTGGAATAATTTTCCAAGGACATTATCGATATATCTCAATGATCAAACTTGAGCCCATTTTAGTTTTGTATGGTTTGTGGAAGAAAATTGTAAAATATCTATAATTCTTTGGAAAATTCAATCCTTTTTCACTAAGATGCAAAGGGTGGGAGTTGAGGGCTCGGTGTATTCTTGAAATAGCTTGGAATAATTTCTCGAGGACATTCTTGATGTATCTCAATGATCAAACTTGAGCCCATTTTAGTTTTGTATGGTTTGTGGAAGAAAATTGTAAAAAATATACAATTCTTTGGAAAATTCAATCTTTTTTCACTAAAATGCAAAGGGTGGGAGTTGAGGGCTCGGTATATTCTTGAAATAGCTTGGAATAATTTCCCGAGGACATTCTCGATATATCTCAATGATCAAACTTGAGCCCATTTTAGTTTTGTATGGTTTGTGGAAGAAAATTGTAAAAAATATACAATTCTTTGGAAAATTCAATCTTTTTTCACTAAAATGCAAAGGGTGGGAGTTGAGGGCTCGGTATATTCTTGAAATAGCTTGGAATAATTTCCCAAGGACAGTTTAGATATATCTCAATGATCAAACTTGAGCCCATTTAAGTTTTGTATGGTTTGTGGAAGAAAATTGTAAAAAATATATAATTCTTTGGAAAATTCAATCTTTTTTCACTAAAATGCAAAGGGTGGGAGTTGAGGGCTCGGTATATTCTTGAAATAGCTTGGAATAATTTTCCAAGGACATTCTCGATAGATCTCAATGATCAAACTTGAGCCCATTTTAGTTTTGTATGGTTTGTGGAAGAAAATTGTAAAAAATATATAATTCTTTGGAAAATTCAATCTTTTTTCACTAAAATGCAAAGGGTGGGAGTTGAGGGCTCGGTATATTCTTGAAATAGCTTGGAATAATTTTCCAAGGACATTATCGATATATCTCAATGATCAAACTTGAGCCCATTTTAGTTTTGTATAGTTTGTGGAAGAAAATTGTAAAAAATGTATAATTCTTTGGAAAATTCAATCTTTTTTCACTAAAATGCAAAGGGTGGGAGTTGAGCTAGTTCCTCATCACTTACCACAGTGAATCCATGATCTATAAATAACCTGCCTCACTAACACAAATCTATCCTTCCCTTGACAATTGTGAAGACGCAGAGGTAAACACGATCTCTAACCAACGATTGTCAATCATTCTTCCCTCCTCCCTAAAGACCGTGAGCACGTGGCCGGTGCCATGCAAATAGAATGATCTAGTGAAATTGTACATTGAAGATGAAACGCTACTTCCAAGCTCAATTTATGTGGTTTTCTGTGCACTTATACTAGGTCTGATCGGTAACGGAGTAGCAACTACAAAACGCACTTTTTTTTTAAGCGTACACTGTGGTAAGTGATGAGGAACTAGCTCAACTCCCACCCTTTGCATTTTAGTGAAAAACGATTGAATTTTCCAAAGAATTATATATTTTTTACAATTTTCTTCCACAAACCATACAAAACTAAAATGGGCTCAAGTTTGATCATTGAGATATATCGAGAATGTCCTTGAAAAATTATTCCAAGCTATTTCAAGAATATACCGAGCCCTCAACTCCCACCCTTTGCATTTTAGTGAAAAAAGATTGAATTTTCCAAAGAATTATATATTTTTTACAATTTTCTTCCACAAGCCATACAAAACTAAAATGGGCTCAAGTTTGATCATTGAGATATATCGAGAATGTCCTCGGAAAATTATTCCAAGCTATTTCAAGAATATACCGAGCCCTAAACTCCCACCCTTTGCATTTTAGTGAAAAAAGATTGAATTTTCCAAAGAATTAAATATATTTTACAATTTTCTTCCACAAACCATACAAAACTAAAATGGGCTCAAGTTTGATCATTGAGATACATCGAGAATGTCCTCGGAAAATTATTCCAAGCTATTTCAAGAATATACCGAGCCCTAAACTCCCACCCTTTGCATTTTAGTGAAAAAAGATTGAATTTTCCAAAGAATTATATATTTTTTACAATTTTCTTCCACAAACCATACAAAACTAAAATGGGCTCAAGTTTGATCATTGAGATACATCGAGAATGTCCTCGGAAAATTATTCCAAGCTATTTCAAGAATATACCGAGCCCTCAACTCCCACCATTTGCATTTTAGTGAAAAAAGATTGAATTTTCCAAACAATTATATATTTTTTACAATTTTCTTCCACAAACCATACAAAACTTAAATGGGCTCAAGTTTGATCATTGAGATATATCGAGAATGTCCTCGGAAAATTATTCCAAGCTATTTCAAGAATATACCGAGCCCTAAACTCCCACCCTTTGCATTTTAGTGAAAAAAGATTGAATTTTCCAAAGAATTATATATTTTTTACAATTTTCTTCCACAAACCATACAAAACTAAAATGGGCTCAAGTTTGATCATTGAGATATATCGAGAATGTCCTCGGGAAATTATTCCAAGCTATTTCAAGAATATACCGAGCCCTCAACTCCCACCCTTTGCATTTTAGTGAAAAAAGATTGAATTTTCCAAAGAATTATATATTTTTTACAATTTTCTTCCACAAACCATACAAAACTAAAATGGGCTCAAGTTTGATCATTGAGATACATCGAGAATGTCCTCGGAAAATTATTCCAAGCTATTTCAAGAATATACCGAGCCCTAAACTCCCACCCTTTGCATTTTAGTGAAAAAGATTGAATTTTCCAAAGAATTATATATTTTTTACAATTTTCTTCCACAAACCATACAAAACTAAAATGGGCTCAAGTTTGATCATTGAGATATATCGAGAATGTCCTCGGGAAATTATTCCAAGCTATTTCAAGAATATACCGAGCCCTCAACTCCCACCCTTTGCATTTTAGTGAAAAAGATTGAATTTTCCAAAGAATTATATATTTTTTACAATTTTCTTCCACAAACCATACAAAACTAAAATGGGCTCAAGTTTGATCATTGAGATATATCGAGAATGTCCTTGGGAAATTATTCCAAGCTATTTCAAGAATATACCGAGCCCTCAACTCCCACCCTTTGCATTTTAGTGAAAAAAGATTGAATTTTCCAAAGAATTATAGATTTTTTACAATTTTCTTCCACAAACCATACAAAACTAAAATGGGCTCAAGTTTGATCATTGAGATATATCGAGAATGTCCTTGGAAAATTATTCCAAGCTATTTCAAGAATATACCGAGCCCTCAACTCCCACCCTTTGCATTTTAGTGAAAAAGATTGAATTTTCCAAAGAATTATATATTTTTTACAATTTTCTTCCACAAACCATACAAAACTAAAATGGGCTCAAGTTTGATCATTGAGATATATCGAGAATGTCCTCGGAAAATTATTCCAAGCTATTTCAAGAATATACCGAGCCCTAAACTCCCACCCTTTGCATTTTAGTGAAAAAAGATTGAATTTTCCAAAGAATTATATATTTTTTACAATTTTCTTCCACAAACCATACAAAACTAAATTGGGCTCAAGTTTGATCATTGAGATATATCGAGAATGTCCTCGGAAAATTATTCCAAGCTATTTCAAGAATATACCGAGCCCTCAACTCCCACCATTTGCATTTTAGTGAAAAAAGATTGAATTTTCCAAACAATTATATATTTTTTACAATTTTCTTCCACAAACCATACAAAACTAAAATGGGCTCAAGTTTGATCATTGAGATATATCGAGAATGTCCTCGGAAAATTATTCCAAGCTTTTTCAAGAATATACCGAGCCCTCAACTCCCACCCTTTGCATTTTAGTGAAAAAAGATTGAATTTTCCAAAGAATTATATATTTTTTACAATTTTCTTATTCAAATCGGTCCAGTGGTTGCTCTGAAACACGCGCATCTCTACTTCAGCGTCACATTTATACACACATACACATGCATACACACATACACATGCCCAACCACGGACATTAAACCATTTCACCAATCTGATAC